>JANBTS010000068.1:0-59543 GCA_027578955.1 Coemansia sp. RSA 1250
TTCAGCAGGCAAAAACAATATAAATTTCAAGCAAAGAGAGTACAAGCGCTGAGCTGACGCCCAAAAAAAAAAAAAAAAAGCGTGCTTCAAGCGAATTTTTTCCGAAGCCGTAATCCAATCACAGTGATTGAGATCACAGGCAAAATGTATTGCTGTGGATTAGTCCTTTGCTGGCCAAAGAACTAGAAGTTCTTGAAAATAGCTATGGAATGTTTAAAACGCCATAAATCCAGGCGCTGTGCTAGACATTGTGCAGAGTACATGCAACAATACATAATTTTTTTTGTTAAGTAGTCATTCAATGGTATTAAGGCCTTGCTTCACCACAATTTGCGCATTTCGCTGTTCCAAAAACGTGCTCGCCTTGGCATTTTACTTTATCCATATATGAATACCAACGTGTTGGCATCTTTTAGATGAAATAACAATCTTGCATCATTGATGCCTTGCCTTTTTGTTTTATAGCAGCCTTTTACGATCCTATCCCATCCAAACAGTGCAAAGCTTTACCGCTGCTGCGGAAACATTTGCAAGTCTTATTTTTTAATTTCTGTTGTGGTTTGGAAGATACTGCTGAAATTAAATCAAAGCCCATAGAAAAAAGAATTCCGCAGATGTTGGGTTTGAATTTATTCATGTAATGAAGTCATGTAGAAGCCATTGATAATATAGTTGCGGTAGTTTAATTAAAACATTTTCTCCATCTCTAATTATTATTAACAGGTATTCAAGAAATACGAGAAACTTCAGTAACACATAAGTCAAACTAGCCAGCTATGGTAATTATTTTACATATTTTGTTTCAGCTGGGAGTATAATTTAAATTTAACAAACATAATTCGAGCTATAAAAGCCTATCTTTGTCCAATTGATACTAGAATCTACTAAAAGGATAGGAATTTTACATAAAGTTAAAAGGCTTTCTCGGCTACTTGTTGAGGTTACTTTTGGTCATTCGAGCAATTCAATCAATTATGATTTATGCAGGGTAATTGATCGCATAAAGGAAGCAGATGTCCAACTGCCGCCCTTGAATTGTATTTTTATATTTTATCTCACCCTTCTATATTCTTGACAACGTCTGGAGTATGCATAAGTAAATTAACCGCGTTATGGACATTGTTGGCCACGATACAGATTGCTACATTTAGGACATTGTGCATTTTCCTGTTGACATTCGCAAGAATAAGATAACATTGTAAAAAAAACCAACACAGCGGGGATTTGTCCTTTGTACATGCGTTTGACATTTATCCAAAATAGTTTACTATCAAGCACTTCTGAAAGCATGAGAAAGGTGGATTACTCGGCGTCATTCCCAAAATAAGCGTGTTTTGGCACGATTCCAGAGACTTTGGATAACTATTCTGGATGTACAATTTTTCTACTATAAAACAGCAAATTCCAACTTAGAGATAATTCCAGGACCAACGATCCAGATTATTTTTATTAGATAAACATTACGGCTTTAAATAGGTCAATAGGATAAAGTTTAGTTTCAAAAAAGCCCATAACTGGCTGCAGTGCACGCGAATCGACATGAAGAATCCCCAAATTTGAAAGTCTCAACACTAAATAAACGACTGCATAAACCATGTTCTTGGTTGAATAATCATGGTCGAATTCCACAAGCATTGTATTGATTAGCGAATCATACGCGTTTGCTCGAGCATGCTCAATATCGAATTCCAGCTCATCACCTATATCATAATCCCGATCCAATACCAATTTGCTCACATCAAGAAAACTCACATTTGGCGTATGCGCAAGCAATCTTGAAACAGTGTCAAATGATATAGGGCAATGCACAATAAGGTAATGAAGGTTGTTCCAACTAATGCTGTGGTTATCCAAATCAAATGCACACTGGCTTAGAGTTAATGTAGACATGTTGTTCTCTTTGGTATTTTCAAATAGCATGTTGGTTACTAGAGCAAACTCCGAAGCATTAAATGTGCTGCCAGCTTCCAAAGTAATTGTCAGAGTTTCAACCTCCGACATAGGCATTTTGCAGATTTCTTTGAGAACCGAAAAGGCGCCAGCAAAAGTGAGCGATTTCAAACGGTTGTCTCCAGCTATATTGCCAAGCATTGTGTGATTGCTATCTACGCAGCCTCTAATCGTAAGATGTTCAAGCTTTGGAAAGTGAACTCTGGCAGTAAATGAAGATGAAAGGTTATTGCGCCACGAGTCTTGAGCCAATAACAGTTCCATACGTTTGAGGTTAGCAAAGACTACAACAGAGTCATTAGGAGCACAAACATATTGTAACAGCTCAAAATCCATCGGTAAATTGGATAAAAGCAAATCCTCAATTGAGTCGGCATTAACAAGCGGCATTAACTGGGACTCGTTGTTCATAACTGCGTACAGCGTGTTTAGTTGGCTGCTAAAAAATCGATTTTGTATTTCAAATCTGAGCTTTTCAGAGCTTTTCAGCTCACAAAGTTGATGCATATAAGCTGATGCCAAGGCAGAAAAGAATCTATGTGCAGGCAAGTTATAAGTTTGTGAATGTAGCGTCATTCTAGTAATGTTTTCCAGATTACTTATAAATAGCTGCGTAAGTTCAGCACGTTTATTTGGCGTCTTTGATAGTGACAGCTCAGATATTGCATTTGGCAAATCCCTGTCAACCATGTCTTTAGGATACAGCAATACTTGCAACTCCCTCACATTTATCCATCCAGAAGAGCCACCGGAACTATCATAGATCCTCAGTATTCCAATAATCTCGTGGATGGCCAGATCAAAATCGCAGAAATTCCAGTCAATGCATAGACTTTTGACCAAGCTAGTCTTTCGGTTAGCAAAAATCAGACCCACATTAGTAATAGGAGGCTCTTTATCCAAGGAGTTTAGCGAGTCAGACGAGGAAGCTGCGGGTTTAAAAATAATCGCATTGCTGTAGAGTTGTCGCTTGGTCGCGCATCTCCATTGGTGGCAGACACTCGGCATAGTCAGCTTTGCCTTCCAGTCGCCCATAAAGTCAAACATCGATAATGGAAGGTGTCTGAAAATGGTTTGCAAAACCACATCTGGCAAATGTTCAAACTGCGCTGTCATTGTAAGCTTTAAACACAGAAATAAAAAGCACTTTGTAGGGTTTTTATTCTTCATAGTACACCTGAAATACAAACAACTTATACATAAAAACCATGTGTTTAGATTACGTCATTTCCCGAAAACCATAACTATATACTACTGCTTCTGCTGTTGGTTCGGGCCATTATTGAATTAATGCAAAGAACTTATCGCAGAATTACATCATGAACCGCTTTTTGACTCAGATACCCCAAGCTGCTAAGCTTGCCAGAACTACCGCTTTCAGATCCCTAAATGCTCGTGCAGTGGCGATAAAACAACCAGCTCTTCACAAAGGCTACGCAAGCGATGCCGGATTTCCCAACAACCTCAAAATACAGAAGGAAGCACAAGAGTCTATGGCATTCGGCGCTTCCTTGCTTACTCAGGGAGACGCATCATCAGCGCTCACGCATATCTCCCGATCTTTGCAGCTGTATCCTACAGCCGATGCACACTACAATATGGGTATATGCCAATATATGCTAAAAGACACTGATAAGGCACTGGACCATTGGCACAAGTCGTTAAGTCTGGATCCTAACCAAGCCGACGTATATGTGAGTCTAGGAAACATATATTTTATGAGCAAAAAGGATCCGCAACAGGCTATTTCGTATATGACCAAGGCACAGCAACTAGCACCCGAGGATCCCGAGATCATGTTTAACTTGGCATGCATGCAAGAGTCAAGTGGCAGCTTGGAACCAGCTATCCAGCTATACGAGAAGGCAATTGAACATGGATTGGAAAAGGCTAAAGCTTACTTGCGAAATGCTATAGTCAAACAAATGGCACAAAGTTCCAAATAATACAAAAAGCTATCGATACTCTCTGGCCAGACCAACACATGGGCTGAACCACCATAAGAAACAGTTATATGTTAGGCGGAATGGATATGCGCATACGTCACGCACGCGAGTGCGGCTTTGCCGTTTGGAGCCGGGCTGGCGGTTGTTTACTGGTCGGCCAGCCAGCTGCTGTCGTTGCTGAGAACGGAAAATGTGAGCCCACGATCCGTTGATTGCTCGCAAATACCCAGGCGATGGGGGCTCGTCGTTGGTGCTGGAGCTGTAGAGAGAGATTACTGACGCATCTGTGTCTGCTCGCCGTCGCCACTGCCATCGCCATAACGGCCACCGCGATGAAAAGCATTGTGGGGGGTTATCGGTAGCCACCGATGGCTTTTCTCCATCTCTAGAAGGCACTAATGAAACAGATTGCGGGTTGGGATCAGTGTTGGCCCGCCGTGACACCGGCAGAGTTTGCTGCTGCGGAAAGCGCTCGCTACGAGTCTCTGGGCCACTTGTAGCCCGCCTTCTTAGCTGGTCGTGCGCATGAGGTTTCTCAGTGCGGCTGTCGCGAGGCAAGTAAGCAAGCTCCTTTTTGTGAGAGGCCTGAGTTGCTTCCGATGGTTGGTGTTTACTGCTAGAATATCTTCTTGTAGATAGTCGCTCCGCTTGATGAGGGGATTTGGGCCGTCCAAATACTGAGCGTGAGCCAGATAGCGACATTTGCGAAAGCATCCAATTGTGCCTGGCTTCTGAGTCTCTGTGCGCAGACAAAGCTTTGGCCCCAATATCCTTGGCATCAGAAACATCAAGAGCATTTGTGGGCCAAAAATTGCCTGGTACAGTTGGCTGTGGCTGGTATCGATGGATCGAAGGGCCAGTCGGTATGCTCTGCGGACGAGCATTACGGTTGCCATCCGTATGTAAGGCTTTAGGCATAGCAGCAGCCCGAGAAGTAGCCGATTTAGGGTTGCTTTGGTGGTTGCTTCGAGGCGAAGTGGGTGGAGTCAGATCCTCCGGGTTTATAGGCGAACGTAGCGTCAGCATGCGAATATACATATCAACGTTGCCTTCGTGGATATCCGGCTTAGCAAACTCGGTATCGTAGCTAAGGATTCCCAATGTGCGGTGGGGCTTTGGTGTTATACTGGCCATCAACCCGGTACGGGGAGCAGAGGCTTCTGATTCCGAAGAAATAGACGCGCCTAGTTGGTGTTCTGGCAGCTGGTAACTGGGGAATCCTGTAGCAGAGGATTTGCCACTTACAGGCGAGTCCCGCCCTCGCAGCTTATCGTTGCTACGGCTCACTGCAGGGCTAGGAAGCCCACTCAAAACTTCCGTATAATCTGCTTTATCCAGATCGTCCTGCACATCCGCAAACTCGTCACTGCCAAAGACGCCCCTATCAGCCACACTGCTTCTGCTGCTCATGCTCTGCTCATCGACTGCACTGGCTGTAGGCGAATGCCGGGCACCAAAGGCACCGCCGAGGTTGTAAAGGCTCACACGCCGCTCCGGTGCGTCTGGCAGGTCGTCGAAATCAAAGGACTTGAAGTACCTGCTGTCCAGAGTGGCATTGGCCAGATCGTAGCCTGGATCGTTCAGATAGCTGTCCGACAGATCGAAATCAGGCTCGCCGGGTGCTGGCTGGCCAGTTGGAATTATGAAAATGTCCGGTCTCTGCACTACCAGCTTGCCATACAAAAGCCCCTGCTCGGCCAGCTTTTTTGACCGTGGCATTTGCCGGTGCGCTGGCTGCAGCTTGTTCAGCCGTGACTTTGGAATGGCTATTGGCCGACTGCTTCCCGCCACCGATAGCTGTGTATTTGGCCTGGTTGTTGTTGCTAGCTGTTGCAACGGCCCAGTCCTTGGCGCAGCAGGTGCCGTATGCTGCTGCTGCTGCTGCAATTTCTGCTGCCGTGCATGCGCTGTTGTCAATAGTAAGCCGCCAGCTGGAACATTTTCGGGGCCCTGCTCGCGCCCTGCTTGGCCATGCATGGGGCGCAACAAAGCTGAAGGCTGTTTGGGCTTGGTCATTCGCAAGTGATACTTGTTGTCAATAACATGGTAGATGACCTCGACACGACGCTTCGACGAGTTGTCATGTCCAGATCCTTCAACCACAATGACATCATCGTCGGCGGGCCTTACTACTTCCAAGCGACTCACACGGCTTTGTGAGAGTCGGGGATCGGGCGTGTCGACCAGAAGCAGCTGATTGTGCAAAACGCTGTCGCGGGGAATTCCCAGGGGGCCTTCAGCCAGCCGCCGTCTTGTCTGCATGCTCAGTCGGTTGCTGTTCAGCTGGGTATATGCTGCCTGTCGTGCGCTGGTCATTTCGGAAGTCTGCATGTCACTGGGCGTAGGTGTTGAGTATACTCGTTGAGCGGGCTGTCCCATTATGTGCGGTAAAGTTGAAGAAAAACTGTCGTCGCTGTCGAAAGAAGTTGTGCTGGGTTCATTTGCTTGCGGAGGTTGCGCATTTAATATGATTTCATTTCCTGCCGATGTCTGCTGCTGCTGTTGCTGCTGTGAAGCAGCATTCCTGGCTCTAAGCGCCGCCTGGTGCTTTGAGGGCATTATGCAAGTCTTTTGCTTGTGCGCACAATTCTTGGCTGCTACAGTTGCATCCGTCTTGCCTTGCAGTAAATATCTGTTTCCTCGAGCGTTAAGAGACAAGAAAAAAAAAACTTTGAGGTACTGCCTACACGAATTATTCCTTATTGCAACAATAGGTCCACACGTTTGAGTAAAAAGAGAGAGAGAGATCGTGCAGCAAATTCCATTGTTCTAAAGCATGTCTCTTTTTTCTTTCGTTCTTGTGGCCATCATGTGCTTTATACCGCTCAAGGCAAAATAATCTCCTCTAGACGCTTGCTCGCAGTTAATGCGCACAAGATACTGCAGTGAACAAGAACTTACCTTCCAAAAGCCGTAGTTACAGACTAAGCAAGTAGGCAGCAAGGAAAAACAGCGCTTCCGTAATAAAAGATAAATGCACAGGAGTAAGGGTGCTTGGCAATAGTTTATGGAAGGAGGGAGTTAAAGTTTAAAGAAAGAAAGCATTGAGCGCCTTCTTTTTGCTTTCAAAGTGGCAGGCTTTTTCCCTTTTGGCTCTTTGATCAATGAAACAAGAGATCTTTTTGAGCATGTGTCCACATATGCATAATTAGATTTTAAAGGAAATCAGGTTGAAATAGTGTCAATATTTCCGGGATTGGGTTTCTCTCACTAAAAGAAATCCGCATTCCAAACTTTGGATCTCAACGAATGAAAGCGTGGGAGAGTTCACTTTAATCTCGAGCCTCTCTCTCTTATCTTCAAGCCTTTTCTTTCCTAATTATTCTATAATGCAAGTTTATCCAGCCAAACAGCACTTTGTCAAAGTGGCAAAGAACCTGGGCGTCTCGTCAGGCATCATCTTTGTGCGTGGTGGAGACACCATCATTCACCCAGACTCTGACACCGAGTACGAGTTCCACCAGGACTCCAACTTCTACTATCTGTCGGGTGTCCGTGAGCCCGGATTCGCCGCCGCCTACGACATTGCCACCAACACGGCCATCCTGTTTGTCCACCACGTGTCTGCCGACGAGGCCGTGTGGATCGGCGTGCCACCGTCGCTGGAAGACTACCGTCGTGCCCACGGCTTCGACAAAGCCCACTACATGCACGACATTGAGTCGGTGCTGATCCAGAAAAAGCCTAGCGTGATTTTTGCGCTTCCTCACCAACAGATTGACCAGCTAGGAGCAGAGCTCAAGCCCCTGGTCGATACCGAAAGGCTTCTGGAGCCGCTTCACGAGGCCCGGGTGTTCAAGGACGAGTTTGAAATCGCAATTATGCGTCGGGCCAACCAGATCAGCGGTGATGCTCATGTGAAGCTGATGAGGACCACGCAGCTGGGCATGAACGAGGCCGAAGTGCGCGGGCACTTTGTAGGCTATACTTTGGGTCAAGGCTGTATGTACGAGGCATACGGGAGCATTGCTGCTTGCGGCCGCAATGCTGCCGTTCTGCACTACACGAAGAACAACCAGCAGCTGAATAGCAAGGAGGAGATGATTTTGGTGGATGCCGGGGGCACCTACGAGAACTACGCTTCGGATATTACTCGTACGTGGCCAATCGGACCCAAATTCACTCCCGAGTGCCGTGCCATCTACCAGATCGTCCTGGACATGCAGAAGCAGGTCATTGCTGCCTGCGCGCCTCATAAGCAGTGGGAGGACATGCATATTTTGTCCAACCGGGTGGCTGCCCAGGGTCTGCTTGAGCTGGGCATTCTCAAGGGCGATATCGATGGTATCATGGAGAACTATGTGGTTGGCTACTTTATGCCCCATGGTATTGGTCATTTGATTGGCATCGACACTCATGATGTTGGTGGATACCCCAAGGGAACTCAGCGTATCGATAAGCCAGGCCTACGCAATCTGCGTTCTCGTCGGGAGATGCTGCCCAATATGGTGTTTACTGTGGAACCAGGTCTTTATTTTGTCGACGATATTCTAAAGGAAGCCCAGCAAAACCCCAAGGTTGCTCAGTTCATCAATTTTGACAAGGTGGCCGAGTACCGCAAGGTGGGCGGTGTGCGGATCGAGGATAATATTGTGATTACCGAGGACGGTAACTACAACCTTACCACTTGTCCGCGTGAAATTGCTGATCTGGAAGCCATCCGTTCAGCTGCGTATCAATAAAAAAAAGGGATTCCCACAATATATTGTGCTAAATGTGACTTTTATAATGTGAGAAACATCGCGGCCTGCTATAATTTTAGCTTTTTTACAGATAATGGCGTCGGCAGAACTTGATGGGGAATCGTTTGATGTGGTCGTTTTGGGAACTGGATTGGAGGAAGCTATTTTAGCCAGCAGCATTGCCGAAGCAGGCAAAACCGTGCTCCACATTGATAAAAACCCATATTATGGCGGCTCTAATGCCAGCTTTTCTCTATCTCAGCTGCTCGAATGGGCTACTAGTCGCCGTGACCCTCGACAGACACCGCTTGTGGAAGTTCATGTAAACGCAGGCTTGTCAGACACACCCACATTTGTTATCGCCACTACACAGCCTATATCCGAAGATGATACTATAAAGCAACTTGCACAGTATGCCACCAACCCAGAGCTATTGCCTCAGGCCAATGCAGCGCTGGAGAACATGCTACGCAGCAACCGCGAATATGCAATTGAACTGGTACCCAAAGTTGCACTATGTCGCGGCCAGCTAGTTGAGCTATTGATAGACTGCGGCATAGGCGAATATGTGCAGTTCAAGGGGATAGAAAACAACTATCTGCTATATAATGGCAAAATGGAACGAGTTCCCGAGAGCAAAGAAGACGTATTTGCTAGCACCTCGTTAAGCTTGATCGAGAAGCGCAAGCTAATGAAGCTCCTGACAACCATGAATGCCTCAGCAGAGCAATTTGCAGACCTAATAGAGGGACATAGGGCGGAGGATTTTGAGCAGCTGCTGAGGAGTAAGTTTAAGCTAGACGGGATGTTGCTGGATGCCGTGCTGTATGCGGTGGCTCGAGTCAATGGGCTGGTTGGTGCTTCAGAGGGATGTGAACGGATACGTAAATACGTTATGTCGATTGGCAGGTACGGCCGGATGGCCTACTTGTGTGGCATGTATGGAGGTGGCTCGGAGATCGCTCAGGCGTTTTGCCGTTTATGTGCGGTTTCTGGTGGCACGTATATTTTGAACCAGCAAGTATCCCATATTGCTTGTGAGTCTGATGGGTACGTTGTACGGCTGGATGGTGCTACTGTCAGGGCTAGTCGTGTGGTCATGAGTCCTACGTATGATCCTGAAGCTTGCTCAAACGGCGTGGTTGTGTCTCGGGCTATTTGCATTCTAGATCGGCCTGTTTTGGGCGAAGACACGTCTGCTATGATCAGCTACCAAAAGGGCAAGCTGGTATCTTTGCTATATATGACCCATGCTACTATGGCGGTACCAAGCGGCCAGTCGGTTATTTATGCGTGGGCCACGGGGTCTTTGGCTGCTACCAAACCGCTGCTGATCGAAGCATTAACTCAAACCATCAATGGCCAGGGCAACCCCTTGCTAACCATGTTTACCGAAACACATGAGCTAAAACACGTCGACTCTAATGGCTTTATCCTGACTCACTCGCCAGACATATCCATAGACCTGGATAGCACCGTCTCTGCTGCTTACCAAACTTTAGCTCGCCACTTTCCATTCACTAAATAGATTAATCTCTTGATCGAGATTAGATTTATGAAAAAAGATAAGCAACCTTAAGCTATCTATTTTTTCTCCCCTTCTTTCTAATTACACGCAATTTTATTGATTTGAAAAAGAGCCCTAGAGGGAAATATACAATGTTCTCGCGTAGTTCGTTTGGTGCCTTTAAAAAGGCCACTATGGGGGCCGCGAAGGTAGGCAGGAAGATAAGCTAAATTCACAAATAAATGAAGCTAACATTGATGCAAAACCATTAAACTAAATAGCGCTTCACGACGCAGTCTGGCGGAAATAAGGTAAGCATCAAATGCACAATAAACCTCTCCTTGAAATGGCCCCCTTTGCTAAATATTATAATTAGGCAACAATGTACAACGCGCTGATGGGCACGGCAGCAGCAACGGCTGCGGGAGCAGGACTTACCTTGTACTATTTGGAGAAGAACTCTGCGCACGCAAACATGGAAGCGGACGGACTGCACCCGGCAGACTACCCATTCCCGCAAAAAAAGCTGTTTGGTACGTTTGACCATGCAAGCATCCGGCGTGGATTCCAGGTGTTCAAGGAGGTGTGCTCGGCGTGCCATTCGCTAGACCTGGTGCACTGGCGTAACCTGGTGGATGTGGCGTATACGGAAGACGAGGTGCGCGAGATGGCGGAGGAGTTCGAGTATACAGATGGGCCGGACGACAAGGGAGAGATGTTTGAGCGGCCGGGTAAGCTTACAGACCCGATTCCGCGCCCCTATGCCAACGAGGAGGCGGCACGGGCAGCCAATGCAGGAGCATTGCCGCCAGACCTGTCGCTGATCACGAAGGCGCGCCATGGTGGAGTCGACTACATCTATGCGCTGCTGACCGGATACTGTGACCCACCAGCAGGTGTGGAAGTGCGCGAGGGTCTCAATTACAACCCGTACTTCCCTGGAGGAGCCATTGCTATGGCGCAAAACATCTTTGATGGCGTAGTAGAGTATGAAGATGGAACACCCAACACTGCGTCGCAGATCACCAAGGACGTGGTGACGTTTTTGAACTGGGCAGCAGAGCCCGAGCTGGACGATCGCAAGAAGATTGGTGCCAAGGCATTGCTTCTGTTCTCGTCGCTGACCCTGATGGCCCTGTGGATCAAGAGAAACAGATGGCATACGCTGAAGTCCCGCAAGATTGCGTTTAACTCGCCCAAGAACTGGAACAAGAAGCCCAACCCACCAACCAAGCACTAAACTTTTTTTTAGTTACCGCAATGTTGACTTGGCTGAGAAAGAGACTATTCTAGAGAGAAAATGCGACATTAAAGTAGTTGTTTTTAGCGTACAAACAGGAAAGCAGTATTGTTTCTTTTTTTTTTCATTCTTTCTTCTAAAAATACCTCTTGAAATTAGAAATGGCGCCAGAAGGTAATGTTAAGCCCATCTACAACCACAACCACCTCGCTAAATACTGTATGTGAGCTAGACACGGCAGTGACGTATTTGGACGCACTGGAGATATTTTCCAAGGGCAATATTGACCGAGTGCAGCAGATAATTCCATACTGGATGGCTGCTTACAACCAGCAAGACAGTGCAAGTGACCCGCTTATTGCATCCTGTACTCCATTGCAC
The DNA here is from genome assembly GCA_027578955.1 of Coemansia sp. RSA 1250. NCBI lineage: Eukaryota > Fungi > Kickxellomycota > Kickxellomycetes > Kickxellales > Kickxellaceae > Coemansia > Coemansia sp. RSA 1250. The sequence continues at coordinate 11,707 of JANBTS010000068.1, forward strand.
TTGGCAGTGCAGTGTCCACGCAAAGACGTGATTTCAGCTATTCTGGACTTTGACCACCCACGAGTGCCTATCGATGCAGTGGACAGTCATAAAATGACAGCGCTGCATCTGGCAGCCAAGGCATCTCGGCGAGACATTGTCAAGCTGCTGCTTAGACGCGGAGCAAATGACATGCTACAGGATGCAAATGGACAGGACCCGCTTGCATACGCGACAGAGCCGGACGTGGCAGCATTGATTCAGGACCACAGATCGGAGCTGGCCCATGCAGTTACCACCCAGCTGTTTGCGTTGGCACGGAGCGGCAATAGTGAGGCGGTTCACGACATGATCAGCGACGAGAAGCTGTCTCGGCGCATTAACCTGGCAGCACGAGACTCGGATGGCGGCACGGTGCTGCACGAGGCAGTGCAAAACAACATGCTTGAGTTGGCGCGGTGGGCCATTACCGAGGGCGTAGATGTATTTGCTCGAGACGCGCATGGCAAGATGGCGGAAAAGTATGCTGAAGACCACCAAATGCGTGAGCTCTTGCAGCAGGCGCCTATGGGCAATGCACGTGCGCTGCCCTCGGACAAAGCACCCAAGCTGAACGGCGAGCTGCACAAATGGACCAACTACGCCGGAGGCTGGAAGTCGCGGTGGTTTGAGCTGGAGGACGGTGTGCTGTCCTACTACAAAAACAAAGCAGATGCCGAAAGCTCATGCCGTGGTGCGATCAACCTACGGATTGCCAAGATCATGATGGGCAAGGACAAGGCGCAGTTTGAAGTGCATGGAAAGGGCTCGATAAAGTACCGTCTCAAGGCCAATGACCCGGCAATAGCCAAGCAATGGGTGCACTTGCTGAATGTGTCCAAGCAGTGGGCTACCGAAAGACTAAAGCGCCAGCAGAATGAGGATGAAGAAGAGTCTCATGCTGCCAGCGTAAAGCAACAGTCGGTGGCAGCAGAAAGCGAGGCAAGCACTGCGGATGCAGGGCAGGGTCGGGCACGCACCAGCAGCCTGCTGCGCCCCAAGGCTTCGGAAACCGCATCGGTACGAACGGCGCCGCACCATATGCGCGGGGCCAGTGGATCCTCGCTGTCTTTGGAAGGAACCACCGGCTACGTCAGTGGACCCACGGGCTTAACAGTGCCGCCAAGTGACGTGTCCTCGCTGTCTCATTCGCCACGACCCGAGCGGCTGTCTCCAGGGCAGACAGAAATTAGCAACCAAACCGGCAGCGATGCTGATTCGCCAGCAGCCAGCATTATGAGCAGCGAGAGTGACGACGAGCTGTACAACTCACGCGATACCTTTTTGAGTGCAGTTGCTGACTTGCGCTCACAGCTATTTATCCAAGACAGGCTGCTGGAAGGGTTGGCTAAGCGGCGTGGAGCCAGCGATGCGCCAGTCAGTGCTGAGGATATAGCAAAGTACCACTCTATTGCCACACAGACCACAGCGCAGTCGCGTGAGCTGATTACGATGCTGGACAAAGTTTACCGTGAGACCACTGCAGCATGGCGAGCACGATTGCGGCGGGAGCAGGAGCGTATTGATATGCTGGCTGATAGTCTTCGCAATGCCGTAGTCAGCTCGCAGACCTTGCTGGAATCGATGCGCCAGCAGCAAAAGGATAATGCGGGGCTGCAAGCGCAGCAGCCGGAGCAGGCCACAGAAACCAAAGCGAGCGGCAATGCGCCAACACCGGCTGCTCTAGCAGCAGCATCCACCTGCATGTCGGACTACGGCATATCCATGGGAATGCGCAATCTGTCGGTGGATGGAACTACGCCGGAAAGCGGTAGCTCGCTGGAAGACGAAGAAGAAGAGTTTGCTGATGCCACCGACGAGTTCTTTGATGCGGCTACCAGTGCAGTGTCGCTGACTGCTAGCGGAGCACCAAGCTCTACAGCATCGCTGCGCCGGAGCACCACTGTTGACCTCACGGGAGAAGAGCCTGAACCTGAAAAGCCGCTAGCGCCTACGAAGCCTCCTGTTTCTGACATTACTGCACTGAGCGGATACTCGGTACCAACGCGTATCCGTACGAAGCTGCCGGAGATTTTGCGTGGAGGACCATCGCTTAACTTGTGGTCGATTATCAAGGGAGCGATTGGCAAGGACTTGAGCAAAGTATCAGTGCCAGTGTTTTTCAACGAGCCCACATCGTTTTTGCAGCGGTTTACAGAGGATATGGAGTACTGTGACCTGCTGGAGATTGCCACGTTGCTGCCGCGTAGTGAGGACAGAACGCTGTTTGTGGCCGGGTTTGCCATGAGCAACTATGCATCGACATTTGGGCGTATTGCCAAGCCCTTTAACCCGCTGCTGGGCGAGACATTCGAGTATGTGCGTCGTGACAAGCGGTACCGGGCGCTGTCTGAGCAGGTAGAGCACCACCCGCCAATTTCGGCGTGCTGGGTTGAGGGAACCAACTACGTGTATCATGCCGATACCAACATCAAGTCCAAGTTCAACAGCGGGTCGCTCACTGTGGTGCCTACTGGCGTGTGCCATGTAGAGCTGAAGCTGCCGCTGGCATTTTTGGAGCGCAGCGAGGAGAAGAACGCCGGCGAGCCGCTGCAGAAGCCGCATATCAACGAAGAAGAGGGCTATTTTGTCGAGCACTACACGTGGAACAAGCTGACGACCAACGTCAACGGCATCATCATTGCCAACTTTTGGATCGAGCATGTGGGCGATCTGGACGTGGTAAACCACCGCACGGGAGACCGCACCAAAATCACATTCTTGCCATCGGGCTGGACGGGCAAGAACAAGTTCAAAGTCACTGGTGAGGCGCTGGACCGCCACGGAAAGAAGATTTATGAGATTGGCGGAGACTGGACGTCCAAGCTGGTGGCCAAGCCCGTAGGGACCAAGATCCCCGACCATGATGCCGAGTCTATCTCATGCCCTACGCCCTCGGATGCCAATGCAGTGAACGCAGGCGATGCCGTCAAATACGCAGCATCGAACTCCATCGAGGTTCCCAGAAAGCCGTTTGTTCTGTGGCGCATCAACGACCGCCCCGAAACCAACAATACCTACCACTTGACACGCTTTGCCATGTCACTAAACGACAGGCCTGCCGAGCTGGAGCCGTTTTTGTGTCCTACGGACTCGCGGTTCCGCCCAGACCAGCGCGCAATGGAGACCGGCGAGTACGAGCTGGCTGACCAGGAAAAGTCGCGTCTAGAGAATAAGCAGCGTGCCACCCGGCGCCGTCGCGAGCAAGGGGAGTTGGAACCATGGAAGCCTCGCTGGTTTGTCAAGGATGTTGATGAGGATTCCGGCGAACCGTACTGGCGCTTCAACGGCGAGTACTGGGCTGAGAGAGAACGCGTTGCTGGGTTGAAGAAACAGGAAGGGCAGCAGCCAGCACCGATTGAGATGTGGAATAATGTTGGGGATATCTTTTAGTTTTTCTTCTCTACACAATGCTGTGGCATTTGCAGTATCAGAATAAATTCAATGTGCATGTGCTGTAGCAATTTGCACGTGCATAAGGGCTGTCACGGCTTCTTGATGGTCCAGTGACAATGTGCACATGCTGGTAGACTTTATTAGGCATAGTGAAATGCTTCTTTTTTGTGTGTGGTCACAAGCTCGAGAACTGAGCCCAATTTGTAGTAGATTGATAAAGCTTTCTTCGTGCAAATGAAACGATAAAGTCTCCTGTAAAAAGATGTGAACGAAAAAGAAGCGCAGTTCTCTTTTTTGTTCTTTTGCCCATTTTTTTTTTAATTTTGAAGCCTTGGCTGAAGTGAAATGATAATTTGACGACCACCCAAAGAAGGAAAAAATTATTTGGCTCACATGCTAATAAGAGTGTGACTGCAATCTCATTTTAATAGCGATGCACTATTCTTTCTACTCTCCAGTCAAACAGCTGCTGCCACTCCATGGTCAAGTGGTTTTTTTGAACAATAATGCCCATCTAATGAGAGATTCAAACTCCGCGCTTCTACAACTCCACATTATAAAACCTCAAATCACGTCCTCACCCAACAATTTTCCTTGTTTTTTTCTTTTGATTAGTTGAAGTTCAACACATATGTTGCTGTCATCATATTCACTTCCACCACAGCCCATATATAACAAACGTTCATCGACTTATGAACAGATCATCATGAACTGTCTGCCATGGTTCAGTAATTGTAGATATCAGAGAAATTATCAGGTCTTTTATAAAGGACAAGTGTTGTTTAATGGCCGGCTACATCATTGTTATAGATGTGGGAGCTATACTGTTTATGCTAAGGGCCACAAGTTGACCATATATAGGACTGTTTATAACCCGGTCTTGCAAAAGTACATGTTTGATCCCCCAATCTTTGCTCGCATTAATAAGACGGCTGTAGGCTATGTCTTAGACATTTATCATGATTTTTAAATCATATTTTGTCAATTTTGTATAATTTTAATAGCATTGTAATTTTTCTGTACAGCTTTGGCTTGTTTTTTTTTTTGTTGGTGGGATACCGGCGGCTTTTTGTGTTTGGTGTGGCTATGCATTTTATCATATCCCCAGATCCCTCATCCCTCCTTTATCTATGCATTTCCCCTCTTTTATTCATATTCCATGGCTAAGATTATGCTGGCAGTTATTGTTACAGCCTCGGGTTTTATTCCGATTACCTTGTGCTTACCAGCTTGCAGCTCCGTAGTTCTGTAAAGCCATAGCTCTGGAAAGTACACCATTATCCAGTATTAAAAGTGCCAGCCACCAAAATCCAGGTACTAAACTGAGGGAATGTGGGATATTGGGGGCCACCTCATAAACAACAGCGGAATCCGTGAGCTATATAAATAAACGCGATTCCACTCTTTTCTCTTTAGCTACTCTTTAATTATGCCTCGTAACAAACACAACGACTGGAATTGCATTGCATGCTCTGCCTCAACATCTTATGATTTAGGCAGCTACCAAGGCTTGGCTGCTTATGAGATGCCATCCTATCTGGTAACTGAATCGCAGGCTATGAACCAAGCTCTGGCTCTAGCTTCAGAATATGTACGCATTGCTGATCATTATCCAATGTTCTCGCTTCCTGAAATAGAGCACAATTCTATCAGCTTATCTACTTGCCGCAGCAGCAATAGCTATAGTCCATTTAGCACCATCGAGCGATCTTTGAAAAGCACGCGGTCACAAGCACCACGCCCACAAACTGCTAGCAGTGGTGATGCCAACACAGATACACTTTGCGGAAGCATTGACAGCATGGTTGAATCCCCATCTAAACTTATTCAACCAGTACCGCCAAAATCCAACATTAAGCATAAACTCAGGCGTCATAGACAGCGACTCTTCTCATTAATACGTGTCAAATTATAATGGAAAATTAAGCATGTATGCCCTAATAAACATCTTCTTTTGTGCTTTGTATTAAACTAAACAGCGATTAAAAAAATTAAGATGCTTCAAAAAATTCTGTTTGACATAAACTTTCCTTTTTATCTTAATCTTATATGCCACTTGACAATATCGCTGTTTTGTTGAGCTATACAAAGGAAAAGATAAAAAACCACTTCCTTTTAGTATTTTCATGCTTGATAATTAAAAGAACCAACTGTGTTCTTTTAAGAATGTTAACAAGTTTTTAAAAGGCCTCCACACGACTCTTTTGCTTTTTTCTTTTGAAAATATAAAAGAAATATTTTTCGGCTTAAAGGCCCAAGAAGAAATTATGTAATATTCTGGGTTTTTTCCTTCATTTGCTCTTGGACTGCCATAATATTTTTATTGCATCTCTGTAATAGTAATTATGCGTACGGGAATTGTAAGCGCACTAGTTGTTGCGCTGGCCGCAACTGTAACTATACCAGTTCAAGCACACACGTCACTGTTCTACGCCGGAGCCAATGGCAAACTCAATGGTAAATTTGTTTGCCTGGTAGAGAGCGACTATGGCAATGCACCTGTCAAAGACTTGGAGTCTACAGACTTGCGATGCAGAAGCAAGAAATCCCCACTTCCCACCGATTCTGTTAAAAAGTGTCCGGTTCCTGCAGGTGAAACATTGACAGTTCAGTGGCAACACATACACAACAGTGTTACCATTCCAGTAATGTCTGCTAGCCATGTTGGGCCATGTACCTTCTATATGGCGCCATTGGAAAGCGCCGGAGATGGTCCGGTCTGGATAAAGATTTACGAGAAAGGCTGGGACAAGGATAAGAAGAAATGGTGCAACAATGAGATTATTGACAATGATGGGAAGTTTGATGTGACTATTCCAAAGAATATTCCTGATGGTGACTATCTTATCCGCACCGAAATGATTGCTTTGCATCAAGCAAATAAGGTGGGTGGTGCTCAGCTGTATCCCAACTGCGTTGTGATTACAGTTACTGGCGGAACTGGCTCTACATTCCCTAGTGGCTCCGAGATTCCAGGTATTTACCAGCCCAAAGACCCTGGAATTCTATATGACCGTGGCGATGACCCTACCACATATAAAATTCCAGGCCCCAATGTGTTTGAAGCTAATGGTAGCTCAAGCAATACCACATCTTCTACTTCTGCCAAGGTTACTACAACAAAGCAAATCACCACTCCAAACGACAAGAGTAGTACTCCCTCTAATGAGGAAAGTAAGCAGCCTTCAGGAGCCAGTGCATGTGTTAAGCGTAGGAACCTCAGGTATAGAAGAAGTAGAAGGAGTGAACGCAATGTGGTTTAAAGAGTTTTTTATATGTTTCTTAGCATGACCTTTATTTTTTCAACATAAACATTTTTTTTAAAAAAAAAAAGCAACTGATGGGTAAATTGGCAGATTAATTTTGCTTTAAACTGTACACTCCTTTTAATTAAGCTGCAGAAACACGCGCACACCCTTCTATCACATGAGTTCTAAGAAGATTGAAGTCCCAGCTCAGACGTGTGTCACCTGGACTTGTGCTTTTACAACTGCTTCCGAGAAAAAGGAGCAAAACCAAAATAGTCCACCATTGCATTATAAAAGAAAAATTTTGCCACCTTTTTTCCCTCTTTAGTTTTATTAGTACTTTATTCCCTATGGATAATTTTGAACTGGAAGAAGGCGAGCGCGCTTTTGCTATACAAATTGAACAATCTGAAGAAGCTTCATATGTAGAATTAAGCGACGAGAACTTGGCTTCGTGGCTTCTGATTGCACTAAATTATGAACTTAAATCTATTATAAGGGATGGGGATTATAGCTTCTATGTTATGGTGCATCCAGAAATTAGCAATTATGAGGATTGTGCTAATGCTGTTATAAATACTATCAAAATTTAGTTTTTGCCAGTTCATTACTGCGTACAATCCAGTTATTGCGGATTAGCCATAACCCGAAATACCGAATCCCAATAGTTTAATAGGGGCTCTGAAAAATTTGCAATGCGTATTACTGCGTTTAAATTATTCTGCCTTGCGCAAATGCATTTTACAAATTCGGTGGCTTATATATGAATGCATAACGCTGACTAAAAGAGCCTTGGCTTTGAAAATACTTTTTACTTTATAAATTAACTAGTTGCAATGCTTGCTTCGAATCATTATGATTACCTAAAGTCTATCCAGGCCCAGCAGATTGAGCTGAGCACGCTGGACATGGCAACTTCGGGAATAAACATTGACGAAATCTACATCTACAAGAATTCTGCTGCCGATCCGCAGTTTATGCCGCTGCATCGCATTGCTAGTGGGTTCTGCAAGGTGGTTGCTGAGCACTATCCGATACTGGTTGGACGACCGCTGGTTAATGATGAGGGAAAGGGCGTTATTAATGTGGACCCCACCAACTTGTGCCTGCCCGATATCGCCGACATCAATGTCGAGCATCCAGCAGAGGACTATATGGAGTCCAGCTCAGACGGCAAAGTAATGTTCTTTAATCTGCACAAGTTTTATAAGCACAGCGGGGTGGATGAGCTGCCTCATGCCACTTATACCAAAGACCATTCAGCAGCTATCGTCCGTATCATCCGCTTTCGCAATAGCGACTATGCTGCCCTCTACATCTCTTTTTCGCATATGCTGTTTGATGCCATCGGTGCTACAGCGTTTTTCAACAACTGGGCTGAATGTACTCGTAACCTAGACAATCCCTCGTACCAGCTGCAAACTCCGCCAGTAAATGACCGCAAAGTAGTAAGTGACTATTTCGCTTCTGTGGAGCCTACTGAACCGCCGCATATCCAGCATCTTCGGGATCAAAGCGCCGTGCCCATTATGAAAGCCCCGGGTAGTATCGCTCCTTTGCTGCTGTCGATTCCGGAAAGACCGTTATTCAAAGAGCAGCATCTGATCCATTTCAGCAAGGAAAAGTTTGAGCAGATCCGTCAAGACGTTGATCCCGAGAAAACTACCAACTTGGCGCTGGCTACACTGCTTACCAAGGTGCTGTTGCAGGCAGACATCCAGGCATTCAACTCTATGCCGCAGTGGTCGTATGTGATGATCCCTTATGAATGCCGCCAGCGTACCAAAATCCCACCAGCATACTCGGGAAATCTGTCATTTACAGCCATTGCATTTATGGACTCACAAATGGTGCTCAATAGCTCATACAAGGAGGTAGCCCAAGCTATCAAAGAGCACTGCTCCAAAGTATCCAGCGAATATGCCAAAAACACCATCGATGTCATTGAGAATGAGGCTGGAGTGTTTTTCCAAGCAAGCTTGAGCATGTGCAACTCGGCAGACACCTCGTATGTCGGGTTAACCAACTTGCGCCATATGTCGCTGTATACGATCGATTTTGGCTACGGAGGACCTGCCATTTTGTCCTGCAACTACTTTTTACGCGAAGGCATGATGCGCATCTACAACAACCAACAGGATGGTGGAATCGATTTATTCCTTAACCTGAAAAACGACATGTTCAAACACGTCCAGTCCTCTAAAGAGCTGCTTAAATATGCTCAAGTTATTTTCTAATAATAAAGCATTTAAACAAAGTATCCAAAATGAGACTGTGGCAAGCATTTTGGTGCACTTTCAAGCTGCGAGGCATCCCCAGCTGCCAAAACCTGTAATTTTTCCGGTTGAGACTCTTCAACCCGCTTTCTATAGCGACGTAGACACGCTAGGGAGAAATCAACCAAGTTATTTTCCTCCAGTGTAGAAGCAAATGTTGCCAGTAGCTGACGAGGAATATACGGCAGTACCGAAAAGGCGTCTTCAAAAACCACCACAGCTTCTTTCACAAGCGACGCTTCAACTAGCCCCTTTAGCAGCAATGCATAGGTATATGCATCGCATGGAGTGTTAATAAAAAACTCGTCATATCTGGCATGGCTTAATAGCGGAGTAGGCCGACCTACCAAGTACCCATAGACCTCAATTGCTTGCTGTGGCATGTTGTTGTTAAACAGGCCACAGATAAGAGCGTTAGCTGTGACAGGCTTTAGTGGAGCATTGTGACTACGAAGGTTCTCAAACATATCCCATGCCGATTTGTATGTCGAACTACGGGCAAATGCCCGTAGCAGCGCGTCAAATGTCTGCATCGTGGGGCTGATTTCTTTGGTTTGCGTCATACAGTCGTAAATCCGCTGGGCTTTCTCCTCGTCTCTGGCCAAAACAAAGGCGCTGATTGCATATCGGTACACTTGCTCCGGTACCACTACGTCTTTGCCCATCATGAAAATGGGCTCAATGACGGCAAATAGCCGCTCGACAAAGCTCTGCAACTGATCATCATTGCTGATTCGAGAGCTAGAAGACTCAAAGCAAAACTCATGTCTGGATAGTTGCTCATAGGTGGCAATAGTTCGATATGCACCCAAGACCACTGCAGCAAATGCCAGCGTGCTTTGCATGTCGCCTAGCTGTGCAAACGCGTCTAGCATCTGATCACCTTGACAATTAGATCCGTAAACTATCAGCCGGGTCAGCAACTCGTTCGCATCGGATATTTCCGTGTTGTCGGAAAAAGAATTCTTGTCAGTTCCTTGCGAAATGGCTTTGACAATATCAGCGTAAATTTCCCAAGTGGGCTGAATCTGGTCGCTATCGACCATCAAATGATAAAGTGCCAGCGCATTCGATGCCATTTGTGCTTCTGCATAGTACGAGAACAGAAGCTTGTAGTGAATAATAGTACATTGTGCCTGCGGGTGAGCACGCAGCTCTTCAAAAGCCAACCATGCGTAGTCTGGCCGATGCAAATGCAAAAAGGAGCTGATGAATATAGCGAAAATACGTGAGTTTAGCAAGGCATGAGAAGAGTTGCTGCCTATAATAAACTGGTATATGGAGAAAAGCTCGCGTGGATCGGTTTCTTGATGGCAAACTATGCGCAGCAGAATGCCAAAAGTAGTGTAGTTTACAGGGAAGTTACGAGCCAAGTAATGCTCAAACATATAGTACAAGAGGTTCAGGTGGCTGCGAGCACTCGCCATCTGCAGCACCTCGTTTAGTATCCCTATTCGAGCACTATCGCTGTACTTTGGATCAGCAAGCAAGTCGAGAAGCTCGTCAGCCAAAATAAACACTTCGGCATCTGCCAAGTGGCTGGATTGCAATGCGCCACGTAACACGGTAGTGTATATGTGCGGTGTGATTGCGTCACGAAGCTGCGTGTCAGATTTTATGTAGCTGAACAGCCGCATTGCGTTTTCTGGCTGCTTGCCGCCAAAGTACGCTGCGATTAGCTGGCGAGTCACCGACATGGGTAGTTTTGACTCTTGCTTGATGACGTAAAACTGATCCACCTTGGCCAGCACCACTTGGTGTCTGCGAAGCATATTTAGTGCTCGCAAGTATATGCTGAACAAGGGCGAAGAGAAGATCGGACGCCCGATAGCTTCAAAGTCATCCCATATCTGAACGATATGCTCGAACCGCAAATGGAAGCTTTCTGAATCACTCACATAGTTGAGTTCGCAAATAAGCAGGCTGACAGCTGAAACCGGTAGTTGACGAAGCAACAAAGATGAATCGGCATGTGTGCTTATTTTGCTATACGCTTTCCACGCTGCCTGCACTATGGAAATTGGCCTGGCTACGCTGTCCATGGGCACTGAATCGCCTTCAATATGGCCACTCTCCAAATCGACCAGATCAAACTGTCGCAAAATAGAAATAAGCTGCCGGACCAGAATATGTCGTTGCGTCAATGTGTCTTCTTCAGGCTCTATCAATGAGCTGATCTCTGCGTGAAACTCGTAGCCAAGCTGCTGAACTAGCTTATTACGAAGCGATAGCCGGGTCTGGTGCTGCTGAATATAGCGAGATACTGATTGTGATATTGTTTGCCGCCTTCTTGTAGAGCTCCTGACCTCATTGTCTATGTGTGTGGTTGCAGCGGTTGAATCACTACTATTGGATGCCAGCTCTGCTTCAGAGTGCATTGATGTGAGATAGTTTGTCAATCTAGACGCCATCATATGCAGCTTCGTTGTGCGTCTGGGAACCAAGCAGGCTCCAGTCACCGCATAGCGACCCAGGCGTATCCATGGTGCTCGCAAAAGCGCTCTCATCAACAAAAAAAAGTAAATAACGAAAAAGCTTCAAGGTTCCAGATCTCACCGTAAAAATGCTAATCTAATGACCTGATTAATTTCGGAATTGAGTGATTAGAAAAAGTTTTTTTTTTTTTCCGCAAAGATGGTGGGCGTATGATCAAGTTCCACCTAGCGAGTTTTCCCATTTGCTGGAAGATAAGGCACACTTATCGATAAATGCAGCGAGCTTTCCCACTCTACCCAAAAGAGATCCCCTGAGACAAGGGAGAAAGCAGGCAAGAGCCGCGTTTTATAAATCACAACTTTGGGCCAACTTTTCTTTTTTATTTCCGATCTCCTATTTATTTCTTTTGCACAAAAATAGGCAAGAGTAACTTGTTTTTATTTGAATTTGTGTACATTGTGCGCATTAAAGTCCTTTAGTGGTAAGTTTAGCCAATAGCTTCACCTCCAAAGACCGATCCCAAAAAAGCGGTCTGTGGCATACTATAAAAGGGCAAAAGGTCCCAGCTGCACAAGCGCGTGAAAGTTTTCTTCCCCTTTTAGGCTTGTGAAATAAGGGGTTACTTTGGCCAATAATTAACAAGGTTTTTTGGTTGTAGCTCTAAAAGCGGAGAGTTAAACAACTTACTGCACGTTTAACAGCAACTTTATAATTTCCAAGAAAAAGCTGGTGGCATGGCAGTTCCTCAAACAGTTGAAAAGTTTATTGGTAAGTACTGCGTTTTGTGAGTTTATACGCCATTACGTTTTAAAGCTACATGCTATTACTGCACTCTATTGTGACAAAAAGAACGTTCTTCATCTTTTTTGGATGAACGCAACTATCTACTTCAAGAAAGGCACTTTCCATTCTTATTAATGACGATTGACGTTGAATCCGTAGGTGGAAACACAGTGGACACGGCCACCAACCACAAGGTACGCGACTTTGTCAAGGACCACGGAGGACACACCGTAATCACCCGCGTTCTGATTGCCAACAACGGAATTGCAGCCGTCAAAGAGATCCGCAGTGTACGGCAATGGGCGTATGCGACATTTGGAGACGAGCGGGCTATCGAGTTTGTAGCGATGGCCACGCCGGAGGATCTCAAGGTGAACGCCGAGTACATCCGCATGGCAGACCAGTACGTGGAGGTTCCGAGCGGTACCAACAACAACAACTACGCCAACGTGGAGCTCATCGTGGATGTGGCCGAGCGCACGGGCGCACATGCGGTGTGGGCTGGCTGGGGCCACGCCTCGGAGAACCCGCTGCTGCCCGAGTCGCTGCGGGCAAGCAAGAGCAAAATAGTGTTTATTGGCCCACCTGGGTCCGCAATGCGCAGCCTGGGCGACAAGATCTCGTCGACGATTGTGGCGCAGCACGCAGAAGTGCCGACGATGCCGTGGAGTGGCGACGGGATCACAGACACGGTGGTCAACGATGTGGGGCACTTGGAAGTTCCTGATGACGCATACCACGCAGCCACCACGCATAACATGGACGAAGGGCTGAAGCAGGCGCAGCGCATCGGATTCCCAGTGATGATCAAGGCCAGCGAGGGCGGCGGCGGCAAAGGCATCCGCATGGTATCCAAGGAGGCAGACTTTGCATCGGCATTCTACCAGTGCCAGGCGGAAGTGCCAGGATCACCGATCTTTATCATGAAGCTGGCCGGCGAGTCGCGGCATCTGGAAGTGCAGGTGCTGGCAGACCAGTACGGCAATGCAATCTCGCTGTTTGGACGCGACTGCTCGGTGCAGCGGCGGCACCAGAAGATTATCGAGGAGGCGCCCGTGAGCATCGCCAAGGCAGACACGTTTGAGCAGATGGAGAAGGCTGCAGTGCGCCTGGCCAAGCTGGTGGGCTATGTGAGCGCAGGTACCGTGGAGTACCTGTACACGCCGGCAGACGACAAGTTCTACTTTTTGGAGCTGAATCCGCGCTTGCAGGTGGAGCATCCCACGACAGAGATGGTTTCGGGAGTCAACCTGCCTGCAGCCCAGCTGCTGGTCGCCATGGGCATCCCGCTGCACCGCATCCGGGAGATCCGGCACCTGTATGGGCTGGACCCCAACGGCACGTCCTCGATTGACTTTGACTTTGCCTCGCCGCAGTCCAGCGAGGTACAGCGCAAGCCCCGGCCCAAGGGCCACGTCATTGCCGTGCGCATCACGGCCGAGAACCCCGAGGCAGGATTCAAGCCCAGCAGCGGCATGATGCAGTCGCTCAACTTCCGCAGCAGCACCAACGTATGGGGGTACTTTTCAGTATCGGCCAGCGGAGGCTTGCACGAGTACGCGGACTCGCAGTTTGGCCACATCTTCGCCTACGGCAATAACCGCGAGCAGGCGCGGCAGGCAATGGTGGTGGCGCTCAAGGAGATCTCGATCCGCGGCGACTTCCGGACGACCGTAGAGTACCTGGTGCGCCTGCTCGAGATGCCCGACTTCCGCTCCAACGCGTTCACGACGGCGTGGCTGGACCGGCTGATCTCTGCGCACCTGACTGCCGAGCGCCCCGACACGGAGCTGGCGGTGATCTGTGGGGCTGCCACGATGGCCCAAAGCGAAAGCGTGCAGCTGCTGAGCGAGTTCAAGAAGGCTATGGATCGCGGCCAAGCGCCTAGCCGGGAGCTGCTCAAGACCACCTTTACGGTTGAGTTCATCTACGAGGGCACGCGCTACCGGTTTATTGCCAGCCGCACTGGGCCCACAGGCTGGGTGCTGTTTATCAACGGCGGCAAGGTGGCAGTGGATGTGCGGCCGCTGAGCGATGGCGGCATTCTGGTGCTGCTGGACGGCAAGAGCCACGCCTGCTACAGCAGCTCCGAGGTGGGCGCAACCCGTCTGCTCATCGACGAGCGCACATGCCTGCTTGAAGAAGAAGTGGATCCGACGCAGCTGCGCTCGCCGTCGCCCGGTAAGCTGGTGCGCTTCCTGGTCGATTCCGGCGACCACGTCAAGAGCGGCGAAGCATACGCTGAAATCGAGGTCATGAAGATGTACATGCAGCTGACGACGGCGGAAGACGGCGTCGTGCAGTTTGTCAAGCAGCCGGGCGCAGCGCTGGGCCCCGGCGAGGTGATCGGCGTGCTGACGCTGGACGACCCGTCACGGGTCAAGCACGCCAAGCCCTTTGAGGGCCAGCTGTCGGCATACGGGCCACCGCAGGCATACGGCACCAAGACTCACCAGCTGCTGCGCCGCTACCTGTCGCTGCTGACCAATGCCCTGGACGGCTACGACTCACCGATGCCTGCGCCGCAGCTGCTGCTTGAGATCTCCGAGCTGCTGCAACGTCCCGAGCTGCCCTTCCTGGAGTTCAACGAGGTCCTGTCGGCCCTGCATAGCCGCCTGCCCTCACGGCTCGTCTCTGCGGTCCAAGCCGAGCTGACTAAGGCCCGGGAGAACCGCGCAAGCTTCCCGGCTGCCGAGCTGCTGAGCATTGTCAACTCGACAATCAGCAGCATGTCGCCTTCTGAGGCCGTGACTCTGACAGCCACCCTGCAGCCGATCTGCCAGGTGCTGGACAGCTACAAGAACGGGCTGGCAGCACATGAGCGGCAGACCTTTACGTCGCTGCTGCAGCGCTACATTGACGCCGAGGCGGTGTTTGCCAAGTGCGCCAACGAGGAGGAAGGGTTCTTTGCCCTGCGCGAGCAGCACCGCACGCAGCCCGAGAAAATTGTCGACGCGATGGTCTCGCATGCAGGCGTAGCAGCCAAAAACAAGATTGTGCTGGCCATGCTTGACGTCATCCGTCCTGTCAGCACCCAAAGCGGCAGCCTGGATACCGCATACGAGGCGGTGCTGAAGCAGCTGGCAGAGCTCTCCGGCAGAGCCACGGCCAAGGTGGCGCTGAGAGCTCGCGAGGTGCTCTTGCAGTGCCAGGTCCCGTCATTGGAGGAGCGGCAGCGCCAGATGGAGGCCATTCTGCGCTCATCGGTCTCGGAGACCGTCTATGGCAGCGGCGATGAGTACCGCACGCCGCGCTACGACGCCATCAAGGACCTAATCGTCACCAACTACTACGTGTTTGACGTTCTGCAGAGCTTCTTGCATCACGAGAACCCCTATGTGCGTCTGGCAGCCCTGGAAGTGTATGTGCGGCGTGCCTACCACATGTACAACCTGGTGGACTTTGACTATGCCACCGACGATGACGTGCCGTTTATGGTGCATTGGCGGTTTATCCTGCAGGACGACTCATCGGGCATGTTTGCTGGTCAGATCGGCGCCAACTCGAGCAAATCCGACTTGAAGCGCATCATGAGCGTCAGCGACATGGACTTTGCCGTCGACAAGGACGCCGACCCAGAGCAGTACCTGCGGCAAGGTGCAATGGCTGCATTTGACACGTTTGACCAGATGCAGGAGCACTTTGAGCGCCTGCTGGGCCTTATTTCCGGCGGCACCGAGGCCAACTCGCGTGCAGAGTCTCCGGCCCTGGGCATGCGGCCATTGGGAAAGTTTGCGCCCATGAGCGCTCTCACCAGCGACTCTAACACCAAGCGCAGCAGCGGCGCGTCAACGCCCGGACGCAGCCCACGCTATGGACACGTACTCAATGTGGCCCTGCAAGTGCCTCAGGACGATCCGTTTGACGATGATACGTGGTCAGAGCGGCTGCAGCAGTTCGCAGCAGCGCATTCAAGCGAGCTGCGCGACAGCGGCATCCGCAGGCTGACGTTTGTGCTGCAGCGGTCAGGCCAGCACCCCGGTACGTTTACGTTCCGCGAGAACATTGACTTTGCTGAAGACAAGACCATCCGGCATATCGAGCCCGGTTTGGCGTACCAGCTGGAGCTGCCTCGTCTGGCCAACTTTGACATTCGCCCGTGCTTCAGCGACAACCGCCAGCTGCACATCTACCATGCGGTCAGCAAGCAGAACAGCGCCGACAGCCGCTTCTTCGTGCGTGTGCTGGTACGCCCGGGACGCTTGAGCACTGCGGTAGCTACCGTGGACTACCTGATCTCTGAGACCGACCGCTTGCTCAACGACATCTTGGATTCTCTGGAGATTCTGGCTGCCGAGCACCCCAACAGCGACTGCAACCATCTGTTTATCAGCTTCCTGCCCATCTTCAACCTGGACGCGTCGCAGTTTGAGCCCGCCTACCGCGGCTTCCTGGAGCGTCACGGCAAGCGGCTGTTCCGGCTGCGAGTGACTGCTGCCGAGATCCGCTTCCTGGTGCAGACCGGCGGCTCCGAAGATATGCCGACGCCCTTCCGCTTCTGCATCTTCAACAAGTCTGGCTTTGTGCCCAAGCTAGAGAACTACATTGAGGAGCGTGATAGCAACGGAGAGTGGGTGTTCCGGTCGCTGGATGCGCCTGCAGGCTCATACAACAACATGCTGGTGTCCACGCCGCATCAGCCCAAGGAGTGGCTGCAGCCGCGTCGCTACAAGGCCCACATCATGGGCACCACCTATGTGTACGACTTCCCCGACCTGTTCCACCAGGCCGTGTCAGTTCAGTGGGCTCGTATGGCCAAGCTGGGCAGCACTGCAACTCCGCCGACGCCGCTGCTCGAAACCCGCGAGCTCGTATGGGACGAGGCTGCCCAGGCTTTGATCGAGTCGGACCGCGAGCCCGGCCGCAACACGTGCGGAATGGTTGCTTGGGTAGTAACCATGCGCACGCCCGAAAGCCCCGCGGGACGCCGCATTGTGGTGATTGCCAACGACATTACCTTCAAGATTGGCTCGTTTGGAATCGACGAGGACATGCTGTTCTTCCAGGCCACGCAGTATGCTCGTCAGCACGGGCTGCCTCGCGTGTACTTGTCGGCCAACTCGGGTGCTCGTATAGGCTTGGCCGAGGAGATCCGTGACTTGTTCCGCCCCTGCTGGCGCGACGACGCGGACCCTGAGCAGGGCTTCGAGTATCTGTATTTGACCGAGGAGGACTACGCCAAGCTGCAGGCTCGTGAGGAAGGACAAGTGCGCTCCGTAATTACCGAGCCTCTCGAGCTGCCTGGCGGCGAGATACGTCACCGCTTGCTCACCATCGTGGGCTCTTCGGAGGGCCTGGGCGTGGAGAACTTGCGCGGCTCCGGCATGATTGCTGGCGAGACCTCACGGGCGTACAACGACATTTTCACGGTGACTCTGGTGACTTGCCGCTCCGTGGGCATTGGCGCCTACCTGGTGCGGCTGGGCCAGCGTGCTATCCAGAACGAGGGCCAGCCCATTATCCTCACGGGAGCTCCTGCCCTCAACAAGGTGCTGGGTCGCGAGGTCTACTCGTCCAACCTGCAGCTGGGAGGCACCCAGGTCATGTACAAGAACGGCGTGTCTCACTTGACCGCCGACAACGACTTCTCGGGTATCTGCAAGATTGTCCGCTGGCTGTCCTTTGTCCCGGCTGTCCGCAATGCCTCTCTGCTGCCCGTTGCTCCCTCGATGCAGAATGACCCTGTTGATCGCCCTATCGCGTACGAGCCACCGGCGGGGCCATCGGACCCACGTCTGTTCCTTGCGGGTGTCGATACCGAGGAGGGCTGGCTGAGTGGCTTCTTTGACCGCGGGTCGTTTGTGGAAACTCTGGGCGGCTGGGCCCGCACGGTGGTGACTGGCCGTGCTCGGCTGGGCGGCATTCCGATGGGCGTCATTGCCGTAGAGAGCCGTACCGTCGAGAACATCATTCCTGCCGACCCTGCCAACCCGTCATCCGAAGAACAGGTCTTGCAAGAGGCCGGTACTGTGTGGTACCCCAACAGCGCTTACAAGACTGCCCAGGCCATTGCCGACTTTAACAATGGCGAGCAGCTTCCCTTGATGATCTTTGCCAACTGGCGTGGGTTCTCGGGTGGCCAGCGCGACATGTACTTCGAAGTGCTCAAATACGGCGCCTACATTGTCGATGCGCTGAGCAAGTATAAGCAGCCGGTCTTTGTGTACATCATCCCCAATGGTGAACTGCGCGGCGGTGCCTGGGTGGTGGTTGACCCTACCATCAATCCGGATATGATGGAGATGTACGCCGACTCCAAGTCCCGTGGCGGCGTGCTGGAGCCCGAGGGCATTGTGGAGATCAAGTTCCGCAAGCCCCAGATGCTTGCTTGCATGGAGCGGTTGGACCCGCAGGTTCGCGAGCTGCGGCAGTCTCTGGGCAACCCTGACCTGTCGCCAGCTCAAAAGGCCCAGGTCAAGCAGCAGCTGGAGGCCCGTGAAAAGGCTCTTCTTCCTGTCTACACGCAAATAGCCGTGCAATTTGCCGACCTCCACGACCGTGCCGGCCGCATGGCAGCCAAGGGCGTGATCCGCAAGGAACTCCAGTGGACACAGGCTCGCAAGCATTTCTACTTCCGGCTTAAGCGGCGTCTCCTGGAAGAGCAGCTGGTGTCTCAGATGGCCCAAGCGAAGCCCTCGATGTCGCGTGAAGAGCAGCTGCAAGTGATTCGCGAGTGGTTTGTTGCTTCCGATGGAGATGCGGATGATGATGAGGCGTTTGGAAGGTGGATGGATGAGCAGAGCGAGAAGGTGCAGGCGGCATTTGGCCAGTGGAAGTCTCAGGCGGAAGTCGAGACTGTTTCTCACCAACTGGATGCTGCTTCGGATGATGCCCTGCTGGCTGCTCTAAAGTCTCTGTCGGTCGAGCGCCGTGAAAAGCTGCTCTCCAGTCTTTGAATTTTTTTCTTTATTTTAAATATGAAAGAAATGGTGCAACCAAAATGATGGGGGGGACCAAAGTGGAATCTATATACATTTTAATTTGGCTGTAGCTGTTTGCAGTTGCAAAAACATTTTATATCTTTATAGCTAACGATGGGCACACCTGGCGTCTTAACAGTTTAAAAAATTATCTCAGCATGGCACGCGCCTTTATTTTATCTCTCACGGTCGGACTAAAAAATGGGCAGGAGGGTTTGCCTTGAAACTGTAATGGGCTATTTGAGACTTTATACTTGTTTCGTAAATTTTTTTCTTTTCAATTCCTTTTTGATGTTCAAAATAGAAGAAACGTAAAGAATTGAAAGCAGCTGTCGGCTACTATAAAGTAAAATAAAAATTCTCTTCCAAAATATTTTCTCTCCAACATCTCTTCATTCAAGCTATGTACTCACTTGTCAACTGTCAGCAAAACGAAAAACACGCTTGCTTCAAGTGCTTTCATCCTGAAGCCTTTGATAATGGACAATTACTTGCTCGTCATATAGAAAAATCCCATCCTTTTCAATCTAAATATTTATAAAGTGTGGTGTACTATTGTGAGAATAGTAAATTCGTTGGAAATATAAGTTTATTAGGGAGCTGCTCTACTAAATGCCCTATCTCTGTTTCTAATAATACCTCTATTATATG
This sequence comes from Coemansia sp. RSA 1250, assembly GCA_027578955.1. Lineage (NCBI taxonomy): Eukaryota > Fungi > Kickxellomycota > Kickxellomycetes > Kickxellales > Kickxellaceae > Coemansia > Coemansia sp. RSA 1250. Next base: position 31,435 of record JANBTS010000068.1, read on the forward strand.
GCTTGATGAGAAATACGATAGTCTAAACCAGAAAAGGTATAGTCCAAGTATTTAAAGGTCTCATAAACGCTGCTAGAAAAATGCTATACGCTTGTATAGGACTCTCTACATCCCTTTGAATTATTTTCGCCTTGGCTGAATAAATGCTGTTGTGTTTTCTTACAGTCCTCATTCCCTTGCATTAAAAACAAGCTACCATTTGGGCTTTTAGCACACATTATATAAAAAAAAAAATTTTTTTTCAAAAGAAAAAGTTGTCTCCCCCTTTGGGAACCAGCTACGTTTTTCACTATATATATTCATGCCAAGCTTTGTTGGCTCTAATAAGTGGCATGATATGATCGGGGTTTATACCTGGCTCCCAATCATACAACATTTATCCTACTGGATTTGCTTTATGAACAAGCAACTAAATCACTGGCTTCATTCACCGCAAAAGGCGCAAACGACTACGGTAAGAGAGTTCCAAAGAAAGCCATTCTTTTAAATCCTGCAAAATGAGCGTTCTCAGGAGTGTCTCTTAGCGTACTGCTGCTTCCCTGGAGCTATTGACCCTCTCACATAGCAAAAAAGCTTAATGAGAGCACTCAAACAGCCCCTTTGTCCAAATGAACTTAATAAGCAATGATGGCGCTTAATCTCAGAGAATATACGCGTTAGAATATAAAACAAAGCAGAGGCACAGCTAAAACCAGAGATGGCCTACCAGCCTTGGTATCTTATATCTGCGTTAGTGCAGTAATGTTTAGCCTGCTCTCACTATTGTGAACTCCAATAGTTGAAAAGGGGCCTCCCATTGGCCACTCCTAAAGGTATGTTCAATGAAGCTGACGCTGTAAGTGCCAGTCTTTTTTAAATGAAAATAAAATATAATAAAGACTTGGGGGAAATAACTAGGCAAAATTGTGTGTGTGTTTTTAATGTAGATATATTAGCTAATTTATTTTGTCTTTGAGAGTGTTTTCTTTGTAGTTTAAATTAAGAGAGGGGTGTTGAAAAAAAATAGCACCCTTTGACTACTATAAAATAAAAAAAATCCTATCCTCAAATAACTTTTAATCCAGAAATTCCTTCCTCCTAATTCAAACTATGTGCTCACTTGCCCATTGCCAGCAAAACGATGACGATTATACTTGCTTTAAATGCTTTCCTCCCACAGTTTGCGGTAACAGTTTAGCGTATAGCATTCATATGCAAAGATTTCATCCTTAGTGTGCTATCTAAAACAGAACCAACCACATAGCTTAAACATTTAATTGGGGTTTGGTGCTAATATATAACTATAGGTTATGTGACTATAAAGGTGCTCTATAATTGTATAATGAATTTTTCTTGGTGTTTATGTAGTGCTTTCTTGAATATAAACTAATTAAAAACTAATGCAATGTTGGCCAGGTGTGGGTACTTACCCAACGAGCTCTTGACAAAATTCTCTACCTTGTTCTTGGCAAGATCGTTACCAACAACCTGTCGCAAGTTGGGTGATCTCTGCATGAGGCGTAACAAAATATCGGCAGCTTGGTCATCCGTATAGCGCTTATGTTGGCACTTGAAAAACAACAGCTTTATATTTGATTTGAATGGCTGAAAATCATAGCCCAGTTCATCTTCAGACATATCTTCGAACTCGTTTGACTGACTAGTGATATCTAATACTTCTAGAAACGACTGCTTATCAACCAGCTTAAACAGCTCACTTGTTTTAATAGGGCATTTTAATACAAGCTTGTGTATATGAAAGGATTGGATATGGTCGGCTCTCAAGTTTGAATTTAGATCTAAATTCAAGTGTATATACTTGCATTCAGCCATCTTGTTCAATACGGGATTTACTAGCATCACTTCTTCTGTATCAAGCTCGTGGGGATTATAAAAATAGAGTGTAAAACGTGCTGCTTTAGGCAAATTTACACTGGCTAGCTGCTGTAGTGAGCTAGCATAAGTTTTTATAGTAAAATGCTCAAGGATGTCTGGAAACACCACATAATTTAGATATGGCCAATTCTCTGGCTCAAGCTTTAAAAACAGATTCTATAGGGCAGGAAATATTACTTGTTTGCTTTGCAGTATAGGAAGCGGCACAGAGTAATCGCCATTGTTTCTAAAGTAGCCAGTGCTTATCCATCTCAAATCAGTTAAATTGGCAAACTCAACCTTGCCGCTATCAGGATCCTTTGCAAAATTACCCTTCCATAAAGATATAAAATCACGATATATATGCAATGACTGCAGCGTCTTTGGTTGCATCCGTGGCGAATGTCTCTGAAATGACTCACCCAGCAAACTACATTGCTTCAAATTAGACAGCACATTGTTGTTTGAGGATAATAAGCCACAGCCAGCGCATGCTTCCTCTAGAGTATCACTAAATCTGTCCATAAGCTCAGCAACAGTTTTGTGCACAAATGGTTGGGTTTGCAAACGATCAAACTTCAGGGACTTGATATTGGGAAAATGATAAGCAAATTCGTGAGCAGCTTCATGTGTTTGCTGAAATGCCAACTCAGTATAACCTTCTGGTGGATTGGGGTTATTCAAGTAGCTATAAAAAGAGATATCCAGAGTAGTGATGTTGGGCCATATGGTTGCAAACTGAGCAAGGAACCTGGCTGCCATTGTTAATCCGTTGGCTGGGTTGGCCAAGCAGTTTATATGCAGGTTCAGCTGCTTGGCCAGGTTTATACACCTCATATCAACTATCATTTCGGCGTTGGTCTCGGGCTTCCAGCTTTTTGGCTCTTCTAGCTGCCCTCTCTTTAAACACGAGTTGGCTACGCCCGTATCAACTGCTCTGCCGGATGCAAAATGTATGGTTCTGTAAAATAGTGGCACTGCTATCTGTCTCCATCTTTGACAAACTGCCAAATATTCGGTTTCTTCCCATATATTCCTGATATTGCTTGAAAGCAATGGACGAAGTACAAGTATCAAAACATCATCAGGCAAATTGCTAGCAGACATAAGAAGAAAAAAGATATTTTCCACTAATACAAGACTTCGCTCTACTAACGATGGCCGCAGCAATGAATATTTTCCAAAAAGAAAATAATTCGTTGGTCATAAAAAAATGAAGAAAAAAAATCATTTTCCTTTAAAAGCAGTTTTTTTTTTGTAACTTTATAAAATACAATTTCCTGTTGCAGCTGCGCCGGGCAAGGTGCAATCACTCCGGGTGCATCACCCGCTCCCAGAGCAGGAGCTGCATCCGTGCATGGGACTTATCACTGCAACTGGCCATGAACATTCGGAAGTGAATGCCAAGGGGGCTTTGATACAGTATTTGGTTACCCCTACTGGGTGCAGTGCGCTTTATTGTAGTGGAGCATTCACAATTGAGCTATGGCATCTGGATGCTTCTCCTATTTAAACAACTCGGCAGCTCCTTAATTGCTTCTTCAAAATAATAGTTTTAGTATAGTTTAAACATCTATAGCCTTTTGCTACGTTCCACAATATGTCGGTCTTTTTCGCAACATTCCTCAATACATTTTTGCTCTTATAGCCAGCTATTCGACGTTATTTGCAGCGCTTCAGCTTGCACTACTTACTCATGCTTTGTAAGTAACTATAAAGAAGAGACCTGTGTGAATTATCAACAGCAAAAGAAATCCCAACCAAAAAAATGAACAATGGCAGGCTTTGAAAGAAGAAAAAAAGAAAGCTGGATCTCAGTCTTGCTCCCTTGTCTGCCTTTTTTTTTTAAAAAAAAATTGAAGATTTACTCGAAAAGTATCCAAACCAAATTAAAAAGGACACAAAGGCAAAGCCCCCCCCCAAGATTTATATGGAAATTTTATTTTTAGTAGTTGCAATTATAAAGAAAAAACTACTACTTTTTTTTTGATCCAGTCAAGGAAAGCTTTCAATTTAAAAATATCAATTTTTTCCTATTATTTTGTGAAAAACTATGCTATTTAATTGTTCTCTTCATTAGTTGCAAATGCCATGTATTGAGCCAAAGAATATTAATGTCCGATCTGTTTCACTGTACTTTGCGACCTAACTCAGTCCAATAAACATGTAAAACCTCATAATCCATAAGGCCTTCTAAACCAAGAAAAATAGATTTATTTTAAAAATAAACTATTGGCTTTTACTAAACATCTACATATTTATAAACAGGATAAATTCATTCAAGAAATAAAACTGTTTAAATGCGCCTTGTATTTTTTGCTAAAATACACCGTTTACTTAAAAGGTTGGATGGGCTGATATTTGGTATAATAGTTTGGTAATAAAGCTGAAAAGCTACAAGTCCTGCAAAATTTGTGGGAACTCTATTAGTGTTGACATATATCAAATATTAATTGGCCGCACTAATTCATTTATCCCAGTCAAGCAACCCTTCATAAATAATTTAGTTTTCCGCCTTTAAAAAAGACAGCTTTTTTCGTTTACAAGCTATTTTATTTCTACATTCTATACTTCCATATGCCAGGTATTATCTCGCCAAAAACTATTACATGCCTCTACCCAGAATGTGGTAGGACCTTTAGCACACCAGCTCAACTGACTGCACATATGATGCGCGACCATATGCCATAGTACCGCCTCGCTCATAAACCAAGAACAATAGATTTATTTTTATTTTTATTTTTTTTAAAAAAAAAAAACTATTTCCTATACGGTTGCAAAACCTCAATGGCCTTTTGCAGATTCTGCACAGCAGTTTCCACATCATCATACTCTAGCGCACTGATGGCCCAGCGAGCATGCTTCTGGGCCGATTTTGCATCTGCAGGGTTCAGCATCACCGTGCTATCAGGCCCCCGATCGCCCTGATCGGCAGCAGCAGACACTTGTGGAAGCCTGGATGCTGGAACGGGAATAAATGTCGCCGCTCCCGGGGAAACATCAATGCTTCTGGCAATATGCGAGGTTGCTTGTGGCTGGTCGTGAGGCACGCTGGGCAGCGTGACCTGGGGCTGTGCCGGATGGGCTGCTGGCTGCATCGGGTACTGGTATTCGGCGGGCGGAGCAGGCCATGGCGGCTGCCCGTGTGTTGCTGGCGGAGATGGCCAGCTCATGATGTCTCCAGACGCTGGGCCTGCAGGCTCGTTGGGCTGCCGGGGCGACATACTCAACGGCCCAGGGTCCTCTGCTTCCGGCGCACCTTTTGCCTCGGCCGGCTGCTCGCCGGGCGGCAACTCTGGCCGCCTTCCTTCTCGCATAGCCTTTAGAATCTCTGCTGCTCTCCACTTCGCGTACTTTATCTTCTCCGCAATGTCCTCGGGCAGCTCACCAAAGCCATTCAGAACCTGCATAAACTGCGATGATACAATAAAGTTCCGGGCAGTTGCTTTGCTTGCCCGGCCCTCCCGATCCTCCGTATCCGCTTTGGCAAATATTCGCAAGGCGAATGATGTGCAATGCTGGGATGCCACCTGGTCGTTCTTCATGTTGTCGTTGGCAGTGAGCTGCGCCTTTTCGGCTTCGAGCTCGTCCAATAGCCTGGTCAGGTACTCCTGCGCGGCAGCCGATGCCCCTTGGTGCGGAATGGATAGCTGGGCGGCATAGTACTTGCAGAAATAGGCCACGATAGGGTCGGCTTTGGCCACCTCTAGCCCTCGCTGGACATAGGGCAAAACGTGTTTGAGCTCATCTGGAGGCGATTTCAAATCGACCATGCTTTGTAAATTCAAGAAGCAAAAAGAAGAGAAACACTACTAGTCAGAACCGGCCAGCTTGGACAGTATTGACAATACAGAATCAACGTTGGGCAGGTAGTACTTTGCATGCGTTGATTTGCGGCCAACCGTGCAGGTGATCAGAGCCGGCAAGCGCTTGAACTCGGCGTGAAGATACGAGAATGCGTTTTCGTCGCCGCGGCCGTCGCCAATGCCCATGACAAAGCCCAGATCCAGGTCACGCAGGTCGCCCATAATGGCGCGGAACGCATACGCCTTGTCGACGCTGGACGGCCGGACCTCGACGGTCTTGTTGCCGTCGACAATGGTCAGCGGCAGGTGCGACAGCACCCTCTCCAGGTTGATCTTCAGCTCGTTGGCCTGCCACAAGCCAAACTCCGGGTCAGTGTTGCGGTAGTGCCAGGTTATGTCGATCTCTTTCTCCTCGATAAACGAGCCCGGCGTGCGCTCCGCGTAGTGCTGGAACAGCGGCAGCACCGTGTCGCGCCACTGCGGATCCGTATGCTCCACCAGGCAGTACCAGCCGTCCAGCTTGCGCTTGGGCTCGTCGCCGTCGACTGCCGGCGACTGCGCCATGCGCTTCTGGGCTGCCTGGGGGTGGCGGTAAAACAGGCCGTGCTCGGCGACCAGCCCCAGGTCCAGCCCCTCGAACCACCGCTCCATGTGAGCACGCGTGCGGCCCGACACCACATAGACCAAAGTGCCCGGCTGCTCCGACAGGCGCCGCAGCATGCGCAGGATCTGCGGCGATGGGCGGGCAAACTCGGGGATGGTGCGCGTGGCGCTCAAAGTGCCGTCGTAGTCCAGCAGCAGCAGGCGCGTGCGCCCCGACACCGCCGTGAACTTGTCGCAAGCGACCTGGGCTGTCAGCTGCGGCAGCTGTGCCAGCTCATCGGCAGCCTGGCTGACCCGCTTGAGCTCGGAAATAAACGACACGCCCCAGTACGCAGCAGTGTACTTTGTCACGTACTTGTACAGCATGTTGAAGTTGGCCGCGCGCTGCTCGGCAGACATGGACAGCGCCTGGTTCATGGCATCCGCCACCTCCTCGATGTTCCACGAGTTGATGATCAGCGACCCGTTCAGGGACTGTGCAGCTCCGGCAAACTCCGACAGCACCAAGACGCCATGCCGCTGCTGCTGCGACGCCACGTACTCGTAGGACACCAGGTTCATTCCGTCGCGCGTCGACGTGATCAGGCACACGTCAGACACCGCGTAAAGCGACACCAGCTCCGTAAACGTCACCGACTTGTGCAGGAAGTGGATTGGCGTGTACTCCACGGTTCCGAACCGCCCGTTGATACGCCCCACCAGCTCGTTGACGTTGGATATCAGCTGCTTGTACTCCTCCACGTCGCCTCGAGACGGCACTGCCACTTGCACCAGCACCACGCGCCCCACGTGCTCCGGATGCTGCGTCAGAAAGTGCTCGAATGCCAGGAACTTTTGCGGCACGCCCTTGATGTAGTCCAGCCGGTCCACCCCCACCACGACCCGCGTCCCCTTGAACTTTTGCTCGAACTCCTGCAGCCGCCCCTGCACCTCCGAAGTCTCCAGCGCTTCTGCGAACTTTTCCGGGTCAATTCCGATCGGGAATGTCCCCACGTGCACCACCCGGCCCTCACATTCTACCGAGTTTGGCGCCGACGGCAGCCCCAGGATCCGCGTGCAGCTGGACAAAAAGTGCCGCGCATAGTCGTAGGTGTGGAAGCCCAGCAAGTCTGCCGCCAACACCCCTTCCAGGATCTCCCGCCTTACCGGCAAGATCCGGTACAGCTCGCTGCTAGGAAACGGCGTGTGCAGGAACCACCCGATCTTGACGCTGCGCAGCCCACGCTCGTCCAGCAGCTTCCGCAGCATGCGCGGCAGGAGCATCAGGTGGTAGTCTTGGATCCATACCAAATCGCCGTCCTGCACCTGGTCCAGCAACGACTCCGCAAACGCCTGATTGGCCCGCTGATATGCATCCCATGCCGCATCCTCAAAGATCATTTCGCCGGGATGATAGTGAAACAATGGCCACAGAATACTACATGCATTTACATGCTCGCTTTAAGTGCCCCCTCACATGCCTTTCTTATCTCCAAAGGCGGTGCCTTCATATGACTTCTACTTTACCTGTTGGCAAACCCATTGTAGTACAGCTCAGCAGTTTCATCGTCCAGATAGACAGCCCCGCATGAGTTTTCCTTCAGCAAGCTGTTGATTTTTTGCCGGTCGCTCTCGCCAAAGTCTTTGCCTGGCCACCCCACCCACGTAAACGACATTTCTCGCTTCAGCCCACTTAGCGCCGATACCAGCCCTCCCGAACTCAGCTTGAACGACCACTCGTTTCCGCTCTGAGCCAGGGTCACCGGCAGTCTGTTGGATACCACGATTAGCCGCGACGGGTCTCCCGTATTGCTTGTCTGTGTTGCTACCATTTAAGAGTAAAAAAGATGATGAAGAAAAAGAAGAACAGGCCTTGCTCTTTGAGAAGACATATGACGTCGATATCTCCAGGATTAGGGCTGGCGGCCATTGGTCAAATTTATGCGAGGTGCCTAAAAAGCCTTTTAGCTTCTGATGAAAGCAGAGCAAAATACCACGTGCTGGCCTGGCTGTAGATACTCAAGTCCTATGGCTCGCCTCCGCCCGAGCCTTACCCGCAAGGCCAGCTTAATGGAGGTGACTATAGGCAGAAATGGCCAACCGGCTATAGCTTGGGTTAAGCTGGATGCCTGTTAACATGGAACAAGATGAAGTGTTTATGAGTGATCGATAGATAACCTAATCTTCTTGGTAGTCCGTGGCCCAGGCGTGGGAGTTCCTCTTCCCGACCCCGTATGCCTCCCGTGCTTAATTGTGCTTCCGCCCCTATCTTTTTTCCCCCTCCTCACCGTCCCAATCTCCGACTCGTCCGAATCAGAATCCAATAGGGACGCGGCAATCTTCGCCTCTTGCGCTTTCTTAAATGTCGCCGACGACTGCGAGAATATTCTGTCAGCATCGGTGAAATGCATGTGCCGCCGCTCGCTGCGGGACGTGTTTAGGTATCCTTCGAAGCCATGCACCACGTTGCCTTCATGTCCGGAGCTCTCAAAGTAGGATGTTTCAAAGTCGTATATTGAGTTTTCGGCCTCAATGAGGTTGCGGTCTGCTTGCTTTTTCTTTAGTAGCAGCTGGTATAGCTCTTGCTCGGCCTCCTTTACCATCTTTTTGGTCACTTTGCTGTCATTTGCTTTGGTTCCTGTCGTGCTGGGTGTTCCCGGTTTGAGCTTGGTGCCGTTGCTTGCAGCTTTGGCTTTGGAGCTCTTTTCTGCCGAATCGTCGGCTGCTGGGTTGGCCAATGGCGATGATTCTGCCGGCGTAGATTCGCTCATATTTTAATATTACAAAATATATTACTTTTTCGGATAAAAAAAAATAACTTTATTTAATCTATAGTTTATATCTAAAGGAAAGCAGTTGTGGGTAATAAAAATTACATGTGATCAGGCGCGAAATGCCAGTTTGCGCGAAATGCGCAGTCGCAAAAGAACCAGCAGCAATGTACTAGTGGCAAATAGCGCCAGGACAAAAATGTAAATAGGCCTAAACCCGCGATTTAGCTCGTGCTGCATTACCTGGGCACAAGGAGCCATAACCGTAACCAGCATCCCAACCGATCCATACACCAGGCCGGTCGTCATAGCAGCCCGCTCCCTACCAAACTGCATAACGCCCGCGATAACCGTCAACGGGTCAGCAGCGCCGATTGACGCACCGCAAACGCACGCATAGGCCAGCAGCACATGAAACGACAGCCCTGGTAGGAACAAAATCAGGTTGGATAATGTAGCCACAAAGGTAAACAGAACCAGCGCATTTATAGGCCCTATCAGGTCTGCCGCGTAGCCTGCTGCGAATTGTCCTACAGCCGATGCCCCGTTGATGGCTCCCAGTACTATGGCAGCGTTATGCACGTCTAGGCCAACTGATACGCTGATCGAGGTCATGAACAGCAAGATTGTGTACCAGCTGGCTTGTCCCATGCCAATTCCCAATGACAATAGCCAAAACCGCAAGCTCTTGAATATCGTGGGTTTATGTGTGGCTGCTCGGCTGGCTGGTTTGGCTGGAACACCCATGCTGTCTAGCTGCTGCTGCCGCCGCCGACGACGTTCTATTGGTTTCTCATAGCGATCTGGTAATGGCCGGCGCTGGCTGTCTTGGGCTACCCCTTCTAACTTGTCGAGTGTCTCTTGCCGTACAAGCTCCTGAACAAATCTCACATGCTTGGGCTTGGCCTGTTCCAATATCTCGCTCTCCTGCTCTTTACCACTTTGCACATTTCTTTGTGTATCAGTGCTCTTAAATAGCAGACAGTCAGATGTCTCTTCAGTAGATTTGGCATGGCTTGTTTCAGGAATCTCAGCACCATACTCTTTTTCAAATGCTTCTTCCAGACATTTAGACCACCGGGCGCTTGAAACAATTATCTCATTTACTTGCTGCTCATGGTGCTTACTATGGATGCCTATGCTAACGATAGACACACCGACCAGCATGATTAGCGCTAGCCAACGCAAGGACCCGGCTGTTCCCGCCTTTTCTAGCAAAAATCTAGTAATCGGTGCAAATACCAGTCCGCCTATTCCCAGCCCCATATGAGTGACTCCTGTAGCCACTCCTCTATCCTTGCTAAACCACGAGGATGGTGCTGATGCTGCCGGTATCCATGTCAAACAAACTCCCAATCCAAACACCACCCCTTGGCTTAAACACAGCTGCCATACTTTTTGTGAGTAGCTGGCAGCGAACAGCCCGGCTGCCATCAGCAGGCCTCCCACGAATACGGCTGGTCCTGGCCCAAACCTCTGTGCACATTTGCCGCCAATAAAGCCCATTCCGTTGGCTAGAAATATCTGAATTATCCCAATGAATATCACTGGAGATCCCAGCGGCCCTTGCCACTCTTGTTCGTCTTTGTTGTCGTAAAGCCGATTGTATTCTTCTTCATATACTCCGTATGCGTTTAATAGTCCGGGCCCCAGTGATAGGGCAAGGAATGAACAAAACACTACCATTATGCCCATTCCCCGGGGATATGTACGTAGGCTTCTCCGGCGAAACCGCTTGGGTTCTGAGGAAACTGAATGCATGGCCATTAGAAAGAAACTAGAGAAAAACACATTCTGCACACATAACCTTATTACACGTATAAATTATATATATGTTTTTGTGTAGTGTGGCTAAAAGTCCTATCCATTGGTATTTTTACAGTCCTTTTCATGTAGCATATAGAAAACCATTTGTGGCTTGGTTCAACAACCAGAAAGTCCTTTTTTTTTCATGTCTTTACATGAAAATTGTGTATATGTTGGCTGGCAGTCAAGCCATGCATCATTCTAGGCTGTTCCTGGAGAGTTTGGCCTAGCTGCATTAGCCACATAGATGTGGAGCAATACACTCGACATCGGCTGGAAAGAGCTGTATAATGGCTGTTGAATGGAGCTCCAGGCTTCTGCCATTTCTCTTTCGCACTTGACAAATCTGAAATTAAATAATGCAAAAAAGAAGGTCATGGTGTAAGTTCGCTAATAATTAGCTCATCGCTAATATCGTTCAAAATGCTATTTGCTGGTTTTCGTGTTTGGCTGCCTCCTGAGGCTGGTAAATGATAAACGGTGTCTTGAATATTAAATACCCGTACTCTAAACCGATATGTGCCTGACCGTCGTATATAAAGGCCATCATACTTGACCACCATTTTGTTTCCAAACACTGTCGGTGACATTGACAGGTTTCCAATCAACAGCTGGTCTTTTGCTTCTGTCCACACAATGTCTGTTGTTCCATCTTCCGACGCAAGTATCAAATGCACTACTATCCCCACTGCATCCGCGTCTTCGATTTTAATTACTCTACAAAACAAACACCATATAAATGACACATTAATACAGGAATGGGGGAAGGAATACTGATCGTCATCCACATAGAGTATAAAAGGAGAGTAAACAAACAAGAGCGTTCTCAAGCCAGACCTCAACTTCAAGAAGAGAAAACAATAACAAAATGCCTTGTTGACCATCTTTTTTTGCTCCTTAATCGATACAAAATAAAAAAAACAGATGCATGCATGTCGGGAACACATCGGAAAATGTCAGCATTTTCTGCGAGAAACAAGAAATGGTGCAAATCGATAGTGATCCTTTTTCTACGTGCTCAGTTTACCGCATGACCAAAATAGCAAGGTCTGGGCTGATTCACTGTGTCTCTCTTGCGATCTGCCTTTTCAAAAGCTCGCACAACCCACTTATTAAACATAGCATGCACTGTCACTTACGTTCCGTTGGTATCACATGGTTCCAGTATCACGGTAACCGGATCCAGTGGCTCATCTACCACTCCATCAATGGGTGCATCTATCGTGGCCTTAAACGTACGTCCCATACATATATGTGATCTACAGCGCAACTGTTCTCAAAACGGCGACAATTAGCTGAACAGAACCAAAGAATAACAAAGGCAAAAGAGGGTCTAGAAACAATGGGAATGCGCAGCGGACCTCTAGGCCATTACAAGTTCTTAAATACGGCAGCACAGCGTCTCAAGCGCTTACAGAAAAAAGGATGCATTTGTTCCTGCTAGAGTGAAATGTTTGTGTTTTAAAGAGAAAAGCGATTTGCAATCCAAGCAAGGGTAGGGGAAATTGGTGGCTGGGCATGTCCTGGCAAAATTTAAAGCCCGCAGAGCGCACCGATAGTAACTCTATCTGTCCCTTGAAAATATTTTTGTTATGTAAACAACAGTTTACAAGAAGGGAAAATATAGATGTGGCCGATATTTAACAAATATGGCAAAATGGCGAGTTCTAAAAAATAATAAGCCGGTGGACAGAGGCGTCAAAAAATAGGGATAAATCGCCGAATATCACTCATTTAAATGTGCAGGCAGATGTGGCTAAGCAGTATATTTATCTGCAAACAAGCGTTTATGCGCGAGTACCCAACCGCTATCTATTTCAGATCTCATAGAGCAATCACCACACTAGAAATAAGCACCATGGCACCACCATATGTGGCTCTATTATTAAATTTTCGAGTCGCCATATAATCATAGTTCTCTCTGTACTTACTCGCTGTCATCGGTTTCGCTGCCCGGGCTGCACGATGACGCTCGTGACGCGGTCATTTGGATTAAAGAGGATAGAGTGACGCTATGGTGCGCCAACAATGAGTAGCGGAATATAGCCTATAGCTCGCAGTAATGAGAGGCAGAAACCTGGTAGAAAAGCAAAAATGAAATAATTGAGGATCCCAAGAAGGAAAAAAGAAAAAAAAGAATCGCGGAGGATGTCAAAGACACACACAAGTGCTGTCGTGTGCTTCAAGAGAAAAATAAAGAGAATGGGCGTGGCTGGGGCCTGCTGTTAAATAGCGTTTTGTCTGCAAAAAAAATGTGTGCTTTTGTGCTGGCAAGCCTTGTGAACGAGTGACTTGTGAGTGAGCCTTCTGAGAGTCTCCCTCTAAAGTTGTTTAGGCTGGAAAGGCAGAGAATCCCTTTGCTACACACGTTGCGTTCACACTCACACACACGCTAGTTTCTACGGTAGACGTCGGCTAAAAAAAGAGGGTGTGGAAGCGCAGGGTAACGGATGGGAAAATGCGCATAAAACTGCAGAACGGGAGGCGCGCGTTAAATAAGCCGGGTATATACAACAAGTAGAACCAAGTTTCAAAAAGTAAAAAAAGGGTGACGAGCAAAGATGGGAAAAGAAAACAAAAAACTGTAGCGGCAAACATACACAAGCAACAAGGTTGCTGGAAACAGCCCGCACACATTAATGAGCCCAGCCAGTCAGGCACAAAGTGAGGGAAATAAATAGGCGCTTTCTTTTGGGGGCAGTTGATTGCTCGCATTTATACGCCTGGTAATGCTCGCCTTGAAAAATAGGTGGCAATCTCTGGCGGAAATGAAGCCCACCTAATCTGGAAACCAAACAGCTCTTCTGTGCTGTTTAAAAAGGGCAAATTGATAGCGCTAATCGGAGCCTGCGGACAAGACCGATGTCACATGCGCTGCTCGGCAGCAACAGATAACCTCGTCATTTTGCCAGAACTCTCACAGTAGCATTTCTAGACACTGCGCTTCTTTTGGCATGCAAAATTGAAAACTCTCTACCAGCACCTTGGTATCGCATAGGCTGCATTTGCTTACCGTGGGATGTTTAATTGTCCTGTGCCAGCCAAAAAAGCCGCTTTTTTGGTGCTACAAAGTAAAAAGTTCAGCAAAATGCTGACTTTGCAAGGGTGAGCACATGCATAACTGCTGTTCTCCACACTCAATACACTGAAACCACCGGCTTCATGATCCGCAGAAATGGAGAAAATCTTTGAAAACATCCCTATTTTCAGCCCATCCCCCAAAAAAAAATTTTCAATCTGGGATCGGAAGATGAAGTAGGAAATACCAAACAACAATTCTGTATGATCCGATACCACGGATTCAGATAAATCACAGCTCTGGATCTGTATATTTTCTAGCGCTTTCTACTAAAATGTAGTGTTGAGAGGCTTTCTGTGGCTTATAAAGCTGAGTCGCAAAATCAAGCGTTCCCAGAAGTTTGGAATTGAGCTGGCATTTTTTTACAGTATATGCTCAAGGATCGTGGTTATGAGCTCTTTGGGCATATGGCCTAGATGTATTCAGGTATTCTCGGCATAACGGCTTATTTGCCAATGATCTCTGGCTAGACAGCAGTAAACAATTGTAGCCCACTAGCAGCTTTCTCTCTAAAACCTTACCAGAAATTGTTTAGTCAACTGAAATAACCAAAACAGCAGGTTACTGCCGTATATCGCTAACGGTTACGTTCGTAACGACCCTTATAAACACCAACAACTAAAAAAAAGCTCCAAATTAAAACCAAACTTGTATTGGGAAAAATAAAGAAAGAAAAAGTAAAACTTGTTGCAATAATGCTATGTGCTTCCTTTGTTAAGCTAGCATAAATGCGTGCTTCCGCTTTGGTGTCTATAATCCCCCCTGGGATATCTCACAGTAGAATGATGTCAACTGGCATCCATAAGAAACACCCTCACCTTATCTATCGGATACCACATATCCTAATATGAAGCTGTAAGAGTAGCACGTCTGGTTTGGCTACAGCTAGTATATTTTAAAAGCATGCTACCAAAACTAAATAAATTCATTCATCCGATGCGGTGTTTTCTGCCGCTTCAATTTGCTCGTTCAGGTTGTGTAGCTGATGGCCTACCAAATAAGCATGGTCTCGAGCAGACTGTGACCATTTCCGGTATAGCAAACAGGCTTGCCAGGTGGCCAGCGCAACCAGCATCATAAATATCACAAACTTGGCTGCCGAAGCCAGCACATTTACATTCTTCAAAGTGACAATCTGCGACATTGTCTCTACAGATAACGCGCCATTATACCACAGAATGCATGCAGATACAGCAAACGGCATTGCCACTGCCGCTACCGATGCGCCAAGTATGGGTAGTGCAAACACCACAATGCCGCGCCATACCCGCCACGTATGCGGTGGTCCGGTAAACAGCAGATCCAGCTGTCTGCCCCACCACATCGTAGGAAACACTCGTAATATCGAAAGCCCAACCCATACATGCAACACGCCAAACATCCAGTTGTGGGCCATTGTCTGTACCAGCGTGCGTCTGAATGCATCGTCCACTTCTGGCGATGCTGCCACATAGCGCAACAGCACGACAAAATAAACCTCAGCTACCAAGCCAAACACCGCAGGCACAATTCCGAAAAACACGCATGCGGTTACCAGTATGTTCCCTGATGCCTGTGCCATCTGTGCTGCACGTCGCCGCATTTCAGCTGCCCATTCGTTAGAATCGCGCTCTAGAGCATCGCGGATAAACACACATGCACGGAATATCAGCACAGTAATGACCAGCAGTACCAGCAATCCAATCGACAGTGCATACATGTCATGCATCGGCAGACCGCTGACTCGACTGTATGTCTGGCGCCCAATAATCAACGACAGAATGATGGTCAGAGACGAGACAAAGGCAATTGCCAGCCATCCCATTCCCAACACTGCGCACATACGAGCACGCACATATGGCGGCACATACACAACATTATAGTGTTCCCGCCGGAATCTCCGGTCGCGATAGCTGCTTTCGGGAGCAGCTGCGGGCAGCTCGCGACCCGCTGCTTCAGCAGCTGTCCGCATCTCCGGGTCATCGGCAGCTTCATAGTCAAAGCGATCATGAGGTTGCCCGTAGTCGTCCACATGCACAAGCATAACTCGGCCAGGCACGACAGGAACCGTATCTATGGCTGGGACACGGAAGTCCCCCGAAGGATCCAATGTAAACTGGACCTGTGGGTATCTGTTCACAAGCGCCTGGTCGACTGCCTGCTGCAGGCGCTCGTAGTATTCGCTAGTCGGCAACGCATTCTCTCCCGGGCCGTCACGAGCCAGATCAGTATAGCCAAAGGATTGAAGCTCCTGCTCAACCACATGAGTAGGCATCCATAGGCGCGGAAACAGTATTGGCAGCTGCGGATAGTTCCGCAGCATCCAGGTTCCTTCATCTACAATACTACGCTCACCCAGAATAAACTCTGTAAGCCGAGTTGCTCGGGCAGCTACTCGCCACCAGCGGCTAAATAGCGAGTGCAGCACCTCGTTAGGCCGCCCCCACATTATCGCCACCGGCAGCAAAAACACCATCATCAGAATGCTTGTTGGATGATCACTAAACCGTGCCTCGGCACTCCACCGGATCGGAAACACCTGTGGTGCAGCTTGCGACGCAGCTAGCGAGGATAGCCCAACACACGCTCCAATAATGCCACAGTACATCAGCGCACTGCGTGCAATGTTGTACTGCTGTGGCAGCATGCGGTCTTCGAGTATCTCGCGCATTGGGTGGAATTCAGGGTCGTTGGGATCGCGTATAAACCACAACAGCCCAGGGCGCATAACTTGCCGGCAATGCAGAACGAACCGGGCAAAGTGCACCATAAACAGCAGGCCGAGCAGCCAGTGAGTAAACAGCGCTGCCCACCGATGCTCCATGACGGCTTTGAGGCGTGCTCCTACCGATGCAGACTCCAAAAGCGGCATCAGCGACAAATCCAAGCAGTAGCCACAGAGAATAGGGAACATCACAAGTTCCACAAATATAAAGAACATAATCTTGGCCATGCGTAAAGACATCCGTGCGCTGCTGTATAGCGAGCTGCGCCGCAATGCACGAGGTAGATATGTTACAATTGCCCAGGCAGTGCATAGCCCCAGCATATGCCCAATCATAATCATGAGCACGCGATCATTCACGGATGATCCAAATGCGGCTTGTTCTAGCCGTTCAGCAACCCGATCAATAGGAATTCCTATGCGCATAAGCCGTAACCACAAGCTCCGCTCCCAATCCATCAGCTTGAGCGACTGCCTCAGCTCACGCCGCTTAGTATCGCTAAACACTGCTGTCATTTCTTGAAGTGTGCTTAGAAGTCCTGAGCTGCTTGGTGATGCTAGAGTAGAATCGGTAGCTGTCGGCACCGGACGGGTCCAGGGAAACAACAGCCATATTATCTGCGACTGGCGAATTTGGTTCGTTACGAACTCTTGCATGCTTGGTGATGTCAGTTGTTCCCACATGCTTCCTTCTGCAGCCTGCAGAGTCTCTCCAAGGCCCGGGATCATAACGCTTACTGGGTACACTACCGCTGGGCCAAGCATATTGGTGGCAGCTGCCAAAATAGGCCGTATATACCGCCATACCAGAAGCGGCAGCCAATCCAGCACCAGCTCGCTTACAGTATCAATGGCAGTAAATAGCAAGTGCGTGACATAAAGCCCCAAGCGAATAGGATTTAGAGCCACAAAGGCCCGACCACAAATAAAGGGGAACCATGCAAAGAATGCCAGCACCATCGAAATAACCACATACACCAGCACAAAGTACTGAACAGCATTGATGATTGGACCACGTAGCCCAATTGCCTCCCAGATATCGCCCGCTCCAGCAAAGTCGCCAGCAAAATCACCTTCGTCGTCATTTAGCACCAGTCCCAGATTGTTGGGTGCTTCGGGAATATTGACTTCAGCACCTTGATCCACAGCTGCCGGTCTTCGAATAGCATTGGCATTCTCTTCGCGGAACCGCTGGGCTGCAGCTGCGGCTGCTCGCAACCGCATGATCTCAAGCAGCTCCTCATCGTTAGCATCACTTGCGCTATCGCTATCGCTAGACTCTGTGTGGTGAGCGTGCTGATTTTGCGCGTAAATTGCCCGCGAGCTTTCGCCTGTGAATGTAGCTGGTGTTGGCGTATCTGCTCTGTTGGCTACTGGGTGGTTGATGGCTGCTGCATGAGAAGACTCTCCCTGATTGACAAATGACCAGGCATCTTCGGATGATTCAGCTGGTGTTGTTTGCTCAGGCTTCAGTTCTACACTTTCTATGCTGCTTTGTGGCGAATCCAATAACACATTTTCTGTCTCGCTGGCGTCATGTGACTGGGAATCAGTCGAAGACTCGCTGGTAGTATCCTCATCGTCAAATGCTTCATCTGCATAAGCCCATCCCATACGCTGCTCTGATGGCTCGCGCTCATGTCGCCGAGCAGCTTCGCCATTAGCATATTCAGCTGGCCGCAGTTCAGCTGGAAGCGTGGTCATAAGGCTTGCAAACGAATGTTCCCGGTTGACAGCAGAATCATATATAAGCGGGCTATCAGACTCATTGCCGTTGCTGCTGCTGCTGCTGCTGCTGATGCTGCTGCTGCTGATGCTAGCACTGGATTCATCGTCATCTTCACCAGGCTGCAAATGGTGGCTGTCACTAGACATTTCGTCAATGTTCTTGCGGTCGTTTTCTGCCGGTGTGGATACTGGATGTTCATCGGGAAGCACATCTTCCAATGCGGGAGTCTCATTAGGCCGATGCTCAAATAACAGCCGATACTGTGGGTTTTCTGTCGGTGTGGGTACTGGACGTTCATTGGGAAGCACATCTTCCAGTGCAGGAATCTCATTAGGTCGATGCTCAAATAACGGCCGATACTGTGGGTTTTCTGCCTCAATGGGGCGACCTTCGGCTTGCAGAAACGGCGGTGGCACGCGTACAACCGGTTCTTGGCCAGCCAGCCGCTGATCTTCTTCTTGATTGATCTGCTCCTCTACTTCGTCCAATATCTCGTCATCGACTGGTGCATTGGTAATGATCCAGTCGCGCAGCATAAACATTACCATAAACGTCACCAGCGCAATTATAGTCACAGCGCTGCCTTCCAGGCTCTTTGCAGTAAACTCAACCACCATTTCTACCAGACTGTTGAACTGCTGCTCGTTTACACGAACGCCTAGCCCTATTCGTAAAGCTTTGGTGCCCATTCTCAGCGAAATACGGACTATGGAGTATAAAAGCAGTGCGGCGTTGGTTGACCCATCCAGCAGCCCAGTATACGAGGACAGGGGCATAACAGTTCCGTTGTCTCGTGCAAACATATACCACGAACTCCACGTGTCAAACTGCTGGAATCTCCGTGTTCCGGTGGCAAAAAGCCCCGTTGCATTGTCAAAAACGTGAGTGCCCCCTCCCACTGCTTCCATATCGGACTCATGCGCACTGAAAAACGCAGTTTGTCCGCTCCAAAAGTAAAACCGCGTTGTCCAATATACAAAGTACGGCAACACAAAAAGCCACAGCCCAATAACTACCAGCAGCCGGACAACCGTCAGCATCATTGCCGCCACGTTCACCACCATTTGCCGCAAGACGATCGTCTTGGGAATTGATTCGGGCATGTTGGGATCATAAAGCGGCGAAAACGAATACTCGTATTCGCATAGCTCGCAGTATTTTTTGTTGCTGTGCGCCAGCCACTCTTCCAGGCAGCTTTGGTGCACATATTTGATGCTTCCCGAACAACGGCATGGAAAAAACAGCGGCTCTTCGGCGGTGCCCTCTCCACGACATACGCGGCAAAATGACACTACATTGAAAATGCCTTAGTCTCTCAGGTTTGGAAATTGCGTCTAAAGGCATTCTTACCTTCCGTTTCCATCGTCTGTATTTAATTGCGAAAGCTGGTTTGCGCTTTCTTGCTGCTTGTAATCAAAAAAGTATGAATTTAAAATAGAAAAGAATAAAGAAGAATAAAGGGAGAAGAAAAAAGCAAGCTTGATCAAAGGATTTTAGAAAATGACTTGAGCATATTTAAGCAGCTCTTTAGAGGATTGGACGTGTTTGAACATGTCGTTTTTCAGGTTAAGGAATAAATCGATTCCACCATCCTGTTGGTTGTTGTAGATGCGCATCATGCCCTCGCGTAAAAAGTAGCTGCAAGGCAAAATGGCAGGTCCTCCATAGCCAAAATCGATTGTATACAGTGGCATATAGCGCAAGTTGCTTAACCCTACATACGAGGTGTCTGCCGAGTTGCACAAGCTAGCTCCAGCCTGGAACAGCACTCCAATCTCATTCTCAATGACATCGATGGTGTTTTTGGCATATTCGCTGGATACTTTGGAGCAGTGCTCTTTGATAGCTTGGGCTACCTCCTTGTATGAGCTATTGAGCACCCTTTGTGAGTCCATAAATGCAATGGCCGTAAACGACAGATTCCCCGAGTATGCTGGTGGGATTTTGGTACGCTGGCGGCATTCATAAGGAAACATCACATATGACCACTGCGGCATAGAGTTGAATGCCTGGATGTCTGCCTGCAACAGCACCTTGGTAAGCAGTGCAGCCAGCGCCAAGTTGGTAGTTTGCTCAGGATCAACGTCTTGACGGATCTGCTCAAACTTTTCCTTGCTGAAATGGATCAGATGCTGCTCCTTAAACACAGGGGTTTCAGGTGCTGCTAGCAGCAAAGAAGCGATACTGCCCGGGGTTTTCATAATGGGCACGGCGCTTTGATCCCGAAGATGCTGGATATGCGGCGGTTCAGTAGGCTCCACAGAAGCGAAATAGTCACTTACTACTTTGCGGCCATTTACTGGCGGAGTTTGCAGCTGATACGAGGGATTGTCTAGGTTACGAGTACATTCAGCCCAGTTGTTGTAAAACGCTGTAGCGCCAATTCCATCAAACAGCATATGCGAAAAAGAGATGTAGAGGGCAGCATAGTCGCTATTGCGAAAGCGGATGATACGGACGATAGCTGCTGAATGGTCTTTGGTATAAGTGGCATGAGGCAGCTCATCCACCCCGCTGTGCTTATAAAACTTGTGCAGATTAAAGAACGTTACTTTGCCGTCTGAGCTGGATTCCATATAGTCCTCTGCTGGATGCTCGACATTGATGTCGGCGATATCGGGCAGGCACAAGTTGGTGGGGTCCACATTAATAACGCCCTTTCCCTCATCATTAACCAGCGGTCGTCCAACCAGTATCGGATAGTGCTCAGCAACCACCTTGCAGAACCCACTAGCAATGCGATGCAGCGGCATAAACTGCGGATCGGCAGCAGAGTTCTTGTAGATGTAGATTTCGTCAATATTTACTCCCGAAATTGCCATGTCCAGCGTGCTCAGCTCAATCTGCTGGGCCTGGATAGACTTTAGGTAGTCGCGAGGGCAAGTGGTAGATCCGCTGAGCATGTCGTGCCTGGCTAAATAGCTTATAGAAAAATAAAAAGGTAGTGTCGGTCTTTGGAGCTGAAAATTTCTTTCTTTATATATGCTGTACTTGTTTACATTTCTCACTCGGCAAGCCACATAGATGCTATATTGGGTTCAAGCCACGGACATCATATATAGGCTCAGCTCGATTGGCTCGCCTGACCCCTTTTTGCTAAAAACGAGTTTCTGTTTAGTGACTCTTTCGATTTTCTTTTTTTTTTTGTGCAAATCCGTTCTATACAAAATGGTAGATGGTATGGTTTAGAAATGCAGATGCAACCGGTTTGCAAATAAAGTTTTTAGGCAACAAGTAACCAAAAGAATATCCTTTTGTAGAACCAAGAAACTTTGTGCTGTTGCGCGAACTAGAGCAGGCAGAAAAGGGAATAGGCGATGGCCGCTGCAGCTACGGGCTGAAATACCCCGACGATGCCATGATGTATAGGTGGGACGGTACTATATTCGACCCACACCACTCGTCGTCTGAAAACGGTTTTTATTCGCTTGAGATATACTGCGGCGACGAGTACCCAAAGAAGCCCCCAACAGTTACTTTTACTCAGCCGCTAAGAATGTCTGGTTTGCATGACGACATGTGCACAGTCGACTTTAGTGCTATTGATGGCTTGAAGACGTGGAAGTCATCCTACGGTATGGCCCATGTGCTGAAATGCCTGTATAGCCATATTGTCAAGCACAAGCCAAGATCCTTGCGGTAACTCTAAGAATTTTATATCAAGCCTTGATTTTTATACAATAAAGTTCTGGAAATTCAAGTGTGCCAAGAAATTTCCTTTTTCCATCAGTGTTTATTTAATTATGTCAATTAGAAACCCCATGTCGCCCGAAAAGACGCCGTCTATGCGCAGCAAGGCACCATGGAGACCGGGCGAGCGTATTTGCTCGCTTGAGGAGCTTTACCGAGCGGCTGACATTCGCTTGTCTCGCAAAGTACCTATTTCCAAGTACTTTCGCGACCTAGAAGAGACATTAGAGAAGGCCAAACGGCGGCTGATGGAGCAGGATCTTCAGTATGCATATGTATTCTATCTCAGATATGTCACAGTGGTGGTCAAGCACTTGCCCAGCATGCCCAACTACGACAATCCAGAGTATGCCAAAAACCGGGACCGGACTTCAAAGAATGCCAAAAAGGCACTGACGGTGTTGGAGCGATTACAGCCGATATTGCAAGAACGCTATGACGAATACATCAAATACCTTTCATCCTTGCCGCGGCCCAAGGCAGAAGTATCAACATACTCTACGCGGCATGGTTTGAATGGCCGCAAAATATCCTTCACCAATGTGGCTGAAAGCTCTACGTCTCATGATATTCAACCAGATGACAGCCAGGCCAAGTCACAGAAATTCTCTCTGGCAGAAACTTTTCAGGGCCTGCAGCTAAGCAGCAATTCAACTCCACATATACGGCAGAATGTTCGAGAAGAAACACCAGTGGTTTATCCTTCTGTTTCAGCATCGACTTCTGATCTGGTTCAATCAACCCAACTACATAGTACGCAGGCCGTATCCGCAAATGCTAACCACCCTGCACCACTGCAGCTACTCCCGCCACATACGCCTAATCCAGAGTTTGCCAGCGTGCAAATGCCTATGCCTCGGCCACCGCTTCGCGATAATGATGGCAAGGGCCAGCCAAGGCTACCACCAAAACCACAAGAGTATGATAAAGGCACGATAAGAAATAGTCAGGCATCTGAAGCCCAGCTTATGCCACCAAGCTTTATCCATGTCTCGCACTCGTCGCTAACTGAAGGCGGAGTGCGTATGCGGCCAATTCAGGTTCCGGAGGGTATATTTGAAGAATTTATCGAAATTGCCAACGCTAACACACTGGCAAATCTGGAAACATGCGGGATTCTGTGTGGTAAGCAGATTCCAGAGCAGGAGGCATTGGTGATGACCACGCTTATTATTCCTAAGCAAAAGGCAACATCGGATACTTGTGTAACTGAACACGAAGAGGAACTGTTTGTGGAACAGATGGAACGCGATCTAATTACGCTTGGCTGGATCCACACGCATCCGTCGCAAACCTGCTTTATGAGTTCACTAGACCTGCATACGCAGTGCTCATACCAGCTGATGCTTCCGGAAGCCATTGCCATTGTGTGCTCGCCGCAGCATCAGCCACGGTTTGGTATTTTCCGGCTTACAGATCCAGCCGGTATTGACGCCATACAGAATTGCCAAGAGAAATCTGCATTCCATCCGCACGACAACTCAAAAGTCATCTATACCAATGCCAGTGACGGTAGCCATGTGGTCCTTGCAAACTACGACTTTGATATCGTTGATATTCGTGGTGTTGCTTAAGCTTTTTTGTGCATGTGACCTAAACCCAATACTACAAACATTAAACGCAATGGTGTGAAAACTAAAAAAATTATAAAGTGATTTAAACCATATCAACCATGCTATTTTACTCGTTTTTTAAAACACAAGTTGGGCAGCAAGTAACGGTGGAGCTAAAGAATGACTTGGCCATTCGAGGAACGCTCGAATCCGTTGATCAGTTCCTTAATTTCAAGCTCAAGGACATCAAAGTAGTTGATGCCGAGAGATATCCACATATGCTTTCTGTCAAGAACTGTTTTATTCGAGGATCCGTTGTGCGCTATGTTCAGATCTCACCGCATACAGTTGACACTGCATTGTTGCAGGATGCGGCCAGACGTGAGGCGCAGTCTACTCTCCAGATGAACCAAAGTAAACCAGCTACAGCATCTGCATAATTTCTAAATAAAAAATTACCATGCATGGCGCCAAGTTTGTGACCATGTAAATATGGACGTGCAGCACCAACAACTCATTACAATGACCTGAGTAAAAAAAGGTAGTTTAGCAAACAATGAAAATTTACTGCATAAAATATTGCCTCGGGGTTTGCGAGATGCTTTTGGGCGTAAACACTGGCTACTTGGCCGAATAGAAAGAAAATTTGAAACACAGCAAGTTGCAACTGCAACAAGACAATTTCCGTCTGCTTAGAGTCGTAAACAGAAAAAAAAAAAGCTAAACATCCATGCATTTCTGAATACATATATGATATGAGCATATAGTTCTCCACAGAAAAATGACCTTTGCTTTTCCCCCCACATATACCACAGGCAAAGATAGCCAGCTATAATTGTATGGAGTTAATGTAGCTGCCGCTGCTATGCTAGGCGCGCGACGCCTTGCGTTCATTCACCAACTCAGCCATGGGCTTTTATAGCCAAACTATAAATAGTGAGTTTCTAAACCTTTGCAATGGCTCTAAATAAAAAAGAAAACCCCTCCCTCTTTGTGTGTTTCAGACCATTTATCTCTTTAAAAATTAGCAGCCTCCTTTTTATTTTTGTCTATTTCCCTCCCCGCCAGTCTTGTGTTTCGAAAACACGGGCAAACTGATTTGCCTTTTTGTATTGCTAAAAAGGGAGTTATTTTGCTTGGCACAAACATATCTCTCCGTCCACTGGTGTTTCAACTCTTGTTTCTCTGTTTCACATTAATACTGTTTTATTGCTTCTTGTAGTAGGGAATCACTAAGCATTGGATCTTTTATACTGTGTGGTCTACATTTCTGCAACTTTAAATGGCACGCGAAAAGCCGCAGGATGTGGATATGCCGGTATCTCAGGGAGAAACTGAGTCACTTCAGGAAGTTGACCTAGGGAGTCGATGGTCTTCAGAATCCCTGCCATCCAGCCCTGCACCTACCTCACATCCAGGAAGCAACCTCACCCGATTTGGCAGCAGTGAGTCGCTTGTGGCCCAAACCGACAAGTACCAACGCAACTTATGCGCTAGTCCTTCTACCACATCGCTACATTCACATCTGTCGTGTGCCAGCCTTACTCCAACGCTTCACAAACCCGATAAATCCTACAAAACGCCTATTCGCCACTACCTGACATTCTGTGGTCTCTTTTTTACAATATTTCTATCGGGACTGGACCAGACCGTCACTTCAACCATCCTTACTCGCATTGCCAACGACTTTAAGGCGCTAAACCATGTCGAGTGGGTACCGACGATATTTATGCTATGCTCGACGTGCCTGAATATTATTTCGGGCCGCATAGCTGATATTTTTGGGCGGTACTCGGTATTGCTATTCTCACTTGTCATGTTTGTTGCTGGTGCCGCTGTTTCTGCTGCGGCAGAATCCATTGTCGTGTTTATTGCTGCTCGAGGGCTTTCTGGATTAGCCTGTGGTGGAATGCTCAACTTATCCATCATTGTTATTTCCGACCTAGTATCCATTCAGAGCCGTGGCAAATATCTAGGCGCGTTACAAATATGCTTTGGCGTTTCCAATGCTGTTGGTCCTCTTGTTGGTGGCCTATTCACTGATCGCATCAGCTGGCGGGCGGCATTTATAGCTGATATGGCTATGGGAGTTGTTGCTCTGGTTTATCTAGCACTGGTGCTGCGACTTTCTCGTCCAGCCAAAAGAGAGGCCTGGATTGAAAGTTTACAGCGTCTTGATTACATTGGAACTTCCGTTATTATTGCCAGCATCTCGCTTACCATTGTTGGTTTGAATGTCGGTGGCACCATTCTATTGTGGTCATCGCCAGTAACCATTGGCTGTCTCGCTGCAGGTGCCATTCTGCTTGGCGTATTTGTTATAGTAGAGCTAAAGCTGCCTCAAGTCCCCCTTGTCCCCATGTGGCTCTTTACTGTTCGCAACCTGGTAATTGCCTTTTCTGTGACATTTCTATGCGGGATGACAATGTTCTCGATCATCTTTTATATGCCCGTGTATTTTTCAGCAGTGTTTGGCGCAAATGCTATGCGGGCTGGCTTACTTGTGCTCCCTTTTGGAATGGCGCTTAGTGTTTCTTCCTTTGCTAGCGGATACTTTATGTCTAAGCCAGGTATGTATCGACAGCTATTACGGCTTGGTCCCGCAATCATGGCAGTGGGCATTCTGGCGATGGCTGCTTTGAGCGGCAAAACTAGCGAAGGCGTTTATGCGGCGCTGCTGGCTGTTCCTGGAATTGGCATGGGGAATGTAATTGTATCCAACATCATCGCCGCTCAGGCTACGACGGATAAACGTCATATTGCCACGGTTACTCCGTTGTGCGAGTTCTTTTTAAGCATTGGCGGGGTGATCGGCGTAGCTGTATTTGGTGCTGTGCATCGAAACCAACTATCAGATATCCTTGCTCAAGTTTCTGTGTCCGAGTCGCTGGCCGCTCAAGCAATCATTGATGAGGCTCGTAGAGATGTCAGTGTTGCTTATGCTGCTCATGTCTCTGAATCACTGCGTATAAAGATTGCTGATGCCTATGCTTCGTCGATCCAGCAAGCATTGTGGCTAATGTTTCCTTGTCTGGTTCTAGCATTTGCATTATCACTGGTGCTGGATAAAAACCCGCAAACTCGGCCGGAAGAAATAGCTTTGGAGCACACTGATTCGGATAACTAATCGTGATTCACGTGATGGCCCATTTGTAGCGTAGTCACAGCTTCTTGCCTGGTAATATTCTGTAAATTTTTACTTTAATTATCTATATTTTTTCTTGGTCAGTATTTAGTACACATGGGGCATTCAGTAGAGTGCGGCAAGTACCTGGTTGAGCGTGTTTTGTACCCTGAAGAAAAGCAGCAACTAGAAACCGAGGACGTTTATATTGCAACAATTGCTCCAGCCCAAACCTCTCGTATCATCCAGTTCTCAAACAGAAACTTTCCAAAACTAGATAAAATTGAACATGTAAAAAGAGTGAAACGCACAGATAGCGGTATTCTTTTTATACTGTCCCAATGCCGACTACTAGGTCGTGAGCAGCTGGATGCGCTAATTCAAAATACCGAATGGGCGATGTTGGATATTTCCATTGGCCAAGTTCCCAAGACACCCCCGTATACTAGAGAACAACTCGAGCAATGGAAGCAAATATGGCCAGTTACATATCGGCCTCCGCCAAAGCTCAAAAACCTCGAGTTCGAAGCAGACGAAAAAGCGTATATTGAAATGTGCTTGCAGATGACAGAAAAGCTAAAAAGTGCAGCTTCGGGAAATCGGCCAGTAGCAGTTGTCATTGGCAACTCCCAACTACGTCGGGTTATTGCTCAGGCAACAGATACGACATATGAATCCAAAAACCCCTTGAACCATGCAGTTATGAATTGTATTGCAAACGTAGCTGAAATAGAAGTAGCACGGTTAGCAGACGGCTCAGAAGTCCCAACAAAGAGATCTCACGAGCAGAGTGAACATGAATTGGGCCAAAATAAGGAGCCGGATACTTTTGGATACTTGTGCGAAGGACTGGATGTATTTACATCAAAAGAACCATGTGTGATGTGCACAATGGCGTTGGTTCATTCACGTATCGGTAGACTGTTTTTCTTGCAGTCAAGTAGCAGCGGTGGGATTTCCTACTATGATATGCACACTCACAAGTCACTAAACCACCACTTTATTGCTTTGAAATGCAATCGTTTATTACAGGAATAGATTATTGGTTTAGAAGCTAATTAGTGAAATAAGTCGCTGTCTATGACGCCTGAGTTTATGTTTAATGTTGGATTTTGGCAGTACTGATTGAATAAGTTTAGATGGAGGTTCAACCATGCTGTCGATGCTTCCGCAAAGGGTATCCGTGGTGGCATCACCACTGCTAGCAGTTTGTGGGCGTGGTGCTTGTGATCGCGTACTTTTCAAAGATCGTTCGATGGTGCTAAATGAACTATAGCTATTGCCGCTGCGGCAAGTAGATAAGCTGATAGAATTGTGCTCTATTTCAGGAAGCAAGAACATTGGATAATGATCAGCAATGCGTACATATTCTGAAGCTAGAGCCAGAGCTTGGTTCATAGCCTGCGATTCA
>JANBTS010000069.1:0-59491 GCA_027578955.1 Coemansia sp. RSA 1250
CCCCTAGTTTCTTTAAGATTTTTGCTTCTACATACTTTTCCTCTCATCTTCTTCTATTAATAACAGCGTTGCCTCACACTACACCTGCCCCTGAGCATCCATACACATTGTACTGGAGTGGCTGGACCCACACATATATTTGTCATGTTAAGCAGCAGTCTGGAGCTTTTCGCAGTACTCGTCGGTATTGGATCCCATCTACCAGGTCAAGATTTGGCACGTTCCCATTGATAAGGAGACGGCTAGGAATAACAAGCAGGAGCAACGGTTTCTTCTTTATTTTCCATCTCCCTGTGCTGGCACCCCTTTACCAGCAATCATCTTTTTTTTTAGAGCGTCGTGTTCCCCTTTTACGCACTCTCAGATCTGGCAGAGCAGCTGGCATCGCTGCCTACTGTCAAGGATCATTCGGCATCACCTGAACATCTGGAAATGTCCAGTGGTCAGGTTGGTGCCTTCCCAACGGCAGGTCCCAACCCTGTGGTAGCAGCAGAGCCTGCTGGTATCCCCCTTTCTGCACCACACTCTGCTCCACCACACTATCACACCATATAACCTGCAGATGACATGCGCATAGGAACCCAGACAGATTTCAGCAATTGTAGGCAAGGGAGTGTCATCACTTCATTATTGCAGGCCAGCGACCTCATTAGAGACAAGAATAGCCATGGCCACCAATGTTGGCCAGCAGGGCGCACATCAATTCAGTATGGTGTCATTGGTGACACCACACATATGCCCCACAAAAATATTTCAGTAATTAGTATTTATTAATTATGCTGCATTATATACTAGAATTATTGTATGTACGGTTGACCTGTTTTGTGAAAGAGGCAACAATATGAAGCTTTTTGCCATGGTGGTAGAGAATATCATTGATGTGTCGTCCCTTGGTTTCTGGCACAAATAAAAATACTGTAACAAATGCAAGAGCATTTAAAACAGCAAATGGCAAAAACAGATAATCACCAAGGGTCTTGGAAAGCACTGGGAATAGCAAGCCTATTATAAATATCATCAACCAATTTAGACCACTGGCTATTCCACTCAGTATTCCTAGCACATAATATGGAAGCATTTCTGACGCACTAAGCCATGGTATTGGTGCTAAGCCCAATCCATAAGCTGTTTTAAATGCAAATGTAGCGAATACGGCTAGTGCATCAATATCAAGTGAACACCCAACAACAATTAGTATGCATGACACCACCAAACCGCCAGTACTTATTAGCAAAAGTCGACGGCGGCCGAATCTGTCAATAAGGAACATACTAGCCAACACAGCAACTACCCCTGTTGCAGCTATGCCAATTGTTACCCATTGGGCACTGTTGGGCGTGTGTTTAGCTTGGATATAGGTTAAACGGAAAACCTTTTCCATAATCTCGGTCGAATAAAATACAACACCCTTTGCTCCGCTCCACTGCTGAAACCCCATGAGAAACAGGGTGCAAAATAACGTGTGCCAAATTACATCGGGTGTTCGTCCTCGAACTATGTCAGCTATCCCAATGCTTGTAACAGGCGCCTCTGGCTGCTTATCAGAAATAACTGCTTTGGTCTGGGCATCCTCAATTTCGCAATCAGAGCATTCAGAAAAGCTGGAATCGACTCCTCTGACATTGCTACTATTTCCAACCGAGTCCAGTATGAGCTGGATTTCATCAGAAACATTATGCCCAGGACGGAGAAAACGCAGTGCATTCTCTGCATCATCAATACGCCTTTTTCGTACAAGATACTTTGGAGATTCTGGCATAAAAGGCAACCAGATTAGCTGTACTAATGATATTGCACCGCTTAATCCAAACAAAATACGCCAATTAGGAACATCTGCCGTGAATATGGCAATAAGCTGAGCAAGAAAAATTCCCAGTTCAACTGACAGTTGCAAAATGGCGCCAATAAATCCCCGAACTTTCACTGGTGAACACTCGCTGTTGTATGTAGCTACAACGGTAGATGCAACTCCACTAGAAACAGATAGCAAAAATTAGGCCTTAATATTTACTAGCGCTTGCAATATTGATTAATGCTTACCAGCCGATTCCTGATATAAAACGACCAATGGCTAGTTGAACTACTGTAGTTGATGTTCCTAGTAGCACTGCCCCCGAAATAAAAAAGAAATTGTTTACCAAAAGAACTTTTTTACGGCCAAAGTGGTCAGCAGCATGCCCAGCAGCCAAGGATCCGACCAGTGCACCAAGTGCTACCAATCCAACAACCAGACCCCTATTATCAATGTAAGCATAAGTATCGATTGTGCAATCTAAAGTGTTTTTATGCAGCTAAAGCACAACTTGTCGCTTACCAAATGGTGCTATTCATCGGCAAACACGTGGGAAGCCCATGTATCATTGTTTGAGCGCCTTCAATGCAGTCCTTTATAGCATCCTCGGGAATATTGGGCTCTCCTAAACACCAGCCAAAGTTCAAGGATGACAGCGATGCCGCAAATGCAGTCAGAATAACCGGAATATTAAATCCTGCATCCAACGATTCGGAGGGTTTATTAGAACCATCTCCTAAACTGCATTGATCGCAGGGCTTACTGGAAAGTGCATGACTCATTTCCACTGTCCAAGCTAACTAGCCAAAACTCTCAATTCCACCAGGAATAATTAGCCGATGCTCTATAAATATCCAAGAAACAACTATCGCTCGTTAAATGCCTTCTATACTATTAGCTTGAAAGGCAGGAGAGGCGATTTGATAAAGGAAAAAAGAATGTATTTTAAAAATTAATGGTAACGAGCGAGCAGTATTTAACTGGCATTCTTCCAAGTGATCCACAGCAGTAACTTATAATGGGGGGTCTTACTTCGGCAAATTTTTCCAAGAGCAGGCGTCATTTATTCTCCTAACATCCGAACAAAAAAGCTAATGTTTTTCACATGGCTTTGTGGTTCGGACATAAAACAAGCACATTGATATTATTAGCAGACACACAATGCTAGCTGACGGTCAATTTTACAATTGATTCACCACATGATGATCTAGTTTGATGTAAAAAGAAGCGGCCTATTATAGCTAAGAACCCGGTGGCATACGGTCATAAATGGATGTTTCTTCGGCAAATTTCGCCCTAAATTACGCCGCACTATACTTGGTTATACTATCGGAGAATTGCGCTATCCATGACCATATAGGCGGCATGGTACTGCATGTGGGCATTATAGATTTCGATATACGATGCATTAGTTATTTTTAAAAGAAAAAGTTAATGCCATCAGTGGTTATACGAGTTTTGAAGCGAAGGCATGGTTGAATTTGCTCCATTGGACACAACGGCTGGCTTTGCTGTCGGGGGTGGCCCATTCATAGAAGTAGCAACAGAAAAAGATGATGGCTGATGCTTTGGCAAAACAATAGGGGCAGCTGTGGAGCTAAACGATTCCGAGCTCGACATCACGCTGGAAGAAGGGCCTGTAGCCGATTTAGAGCGGTTGTTTACATTATCATCATCTTGCATTTCAATGTCCTCAGCCTCGCCTTCGCCGTCGTAGTCGGACCTGTTGCTCATAACTACGTCTTCCTTGGCTGTTGGCGTCGCTGTTCCTGATGCTGGTAAAGACAGACTTGCATTGTCGCTATTTGTAGAC
This sequence comes from Coemansia sp. RSA 1250, assembly GCA_027578955.1. Taxonomy (NCBI): domain Eukaryota; kingdom Fungi; phylum Kickxellomycota; class Kickxellomycetes; order Kickxellales; family Kickxellaceae; genus Coemansia; species Coemansia sp. RSA 1250. The sequence continues at coordinate 3,606 of JANBTS010000069.1, forward strand.
AGAGCCGCTGGAATGGGGGATGGCGTAACTGCAGATGTAGCAGCTTGTAGCGATATTGCTGGAGAATCCCGCGCATGCGGTGTCGAAACTGTCGATTCAACTTCACCAGTACCAGCAGCAGAGGCCGCTGCTCGTGCTTCCCACGTTTGACGCTCTTCTAACGACAGCGCCTTCCACATGCGACCAAGCTCACGGTTCACTGTTGCCAAATCCCACTCAGGATGTTCAGTTGTCACATTCTTGCGGTTTAAGCGCGAATAAAACACATACGCCTTGGAAGGTCCTTTATGCGGGTTTCCGCTTCCCAAAGCGCCAGATTTGCCAGATCGGGAGACAAAGGAGACCTCGCCATTATAGGACCTGCTGCCTCCGGTAGGCGTAGAAATGCCGCTGTAAAAACTGCCACTTCGTGAGTATCCCTGACCGCCGTGTGAATCCATACCAGAGCTACCAGCCGCTGCCATACGAGTGTCGTACTCTTTCCGCTCAAGCTCATGGTAAACTTCTTTTTGTTCTGGAGTCAGCTCCTTCCATTTGCGGCCAAGTTCCTTGTTGACCATCGGTAAATCCCAGTCTGGGTTGGCCTGCACCAGCAGTGGTCGCTCTTGCCTGCAGAATAGCACGTATGCGCGACGCGGAGTGCTTTGGCTCGGTGCGCGGCCTCCATGCTTAGATCCGGTCCCAGATGGCGGAGCGCGAAGCGCAGTGTTGCTGCTTGTCGGTGTGGTATTGAGAGCACCATGAGATGCCGAACTCGCTGAAGCCAAGGTTGTAGCAGCGTTGTATTTCTCGCGATCCGAAGAGGACATTGTATTCCAGCTTGCAGTAAGACGCCGATGAATTTCTGCATCATTCCAGTCAGGAACTTTGGAGCGCAAAAGGGGAATCTGCTCCCGCATAAACAAGTCAAAGGGGGAAGCGAGTTCGGGAGATCGCGAAATAGTGCGAGCAGGGCCGCGAAGACCGGCTTGAGCTGCACTAGCTTCGCTTGGTAACGGATATTCAACCAACAGCTCAAGCATATGAGTCTCATTAACTGCCATTTCGTGACGAGAAATCCCTAAGTACTTGTCTTTCACGTTCTGGCCTGACAACCACCAAGTGTCCCAAAGCGCGCGCAGAACCTCGTGCTTGGATGGACGGGTGCCTGGAGGCCCGTGCGTGCGCTCTAGGATGCCTTGCTCTGTTCTGTAATAGTTTTCGCTGGCATAGACTGCGAATGCAGGACCAAGTTCATCGCCATAGTCACGTGGCGGGCGTCCACGCCGCTTGGCAGCTGGTGGCGTGGTAGCATACGATAGAGTAGATTCGTTGCCAATGTGGGGGTCATCAAACGCTTCTGGATGCGTCTGCTCATGCCGTATGCGCGAACGTTTGCGCGATGACAATGGCGGTTCCTCATGAGCGCCCATTTCGGTAGAAACCTGACGCACAGTAGAGGCCAGTGTCGATACTGCGTTGTTCAGCATATCCACCATCCCCTCGTTGCTTTCTGGCGGTGAGACATCATGGCTGGCTGGCTGGACTCCCGACGCCTCTCGCGAACGACGAAGCATGTTTCCAATCATTCTACACTGCATCGAAATCATATCGACGCACTTCTCGATCTACATATTTGCAATAAAAAAGACAGTACGCTTTAGGCAGACATAGCAAAGGAAATCATCTGCAAGAGAGCATGCATCTTTTAAGCCCAATACCATGGTAGAAGACAAAGCAGAAGCCCTGCAATATCTGCAAGATGCAAAGCGGAAAAAAGGAGGCTTACCATTTCACAGTCCTCGGAAGATAGCGTAATCAGCGGCATTTTTTCTGAGAAAGGCTGGCAGCAAAAACGCAACGTATAAAATAAAAGCTAGACGGTCTACAATACGGCAATAAAGCCCAGAATGTGTAATATGTGTTAGTTGAATGATAATTATATATGGGTTATGTCATTGGTTTTTTGCAGAAAAGCGGAGCATACGTTTAAAAAGTCTCGGGCGACCAAAGCTTCAGGTGCTAAAGACGGAATCAAGAAAATAAAAAAGAATATGATGGACAACGCGTATGAGGTAAAGATAAAAAGAAAACAATAATGATGGACCACGACGCAGTAGAATTGCTCAAGTGGATGGGGGTAGGTTGGCAATATCCATATTGGGAATAGAGATTGCCAGCGACACTTCCATTCTCATCACTCCACCCCATTCGGTGGAGAAAAGTGAGAATGTAACTGGCCTTTATGGGGTGGTGACATACGATAGGATGATTTTTTTGCATGTGCAAACATGGGTTAAAAACACATACTTGATCTTGGCTACTCGTTTGCGTCCTTTGGCAAGTGGAAAAAAGGAGAAAAGAAAAACGGGCAGAGCCACATAAACAAGGCACAGGCTTGCTTCATATTCAAAACACACCATGATGAAAACGCTAGTGTTGTACATGTGCCACAATTGAAATATGGAGTCTGCTTGTGCGGGAAGAAATAAGGGGATGCGGCGTATATTTCAGCGAGTTGTGCAAAACATACATATGTTGATCCACGGAATAGTGTCTATCTTTTACCCCAAACTAGCAGCGTGTCTTGTGTGCACAGATATTTTATTTCTGCGGTGCAAGAGAGCGGGGCCTGGGCCTTGTAAATGCGCATGCCCACTAGCATACATATGGCTAAATTGGCAGCCGAAATAGGCCCTCGGCAAGCGGCTTGCTCAATGTATGCAGTATACATGGCAATAATAGCTGCGCCTCCCACCATACCCTACCATTGGTGTCAGCCACAGGCCCATCTCTGTTGACGGGGCCAGAGTGTGGCGGTAACTTGCCAAAGATACAGCATCATCTAGCAGCCGGCACAATGGCCGCCATGGCGGGCTTTGAGCTGCAAGTATGCTTACTGGATGCCATTGGAGCCCAATCGCTCAAAACTTATACACAGGCGCAGCCCCCATCTTCCTAACAAAAAACATGCAAAAGCATCTTGTATTACTTACTGATGAGCTGCCACACAGACCAAATGAAAACTACAAGCCTATATTGTGTAAAAAAGATAGAGAAAAGAGAAAAAAAGTCCAGACACTAGCGGCAAATTTTCGATGCTACACTATCAATGCCTTGACCAACCAGGTTATGCTCTCGAACCTATAAACAAGTCCACACCACTTCACTCACATTGGATATAAAGGACAGAGTCAATTCCCTCCTCAAAACAGACCATCTGGACTGATTGGTGGCTGGCTGCTTGTTTAAACGGCTATCCCCGTTGTGACAATGCTGGTAGCGCTATCTGTAGTGGCGGCTCTGATCGTATCGTGCTGGCCCATTATTTTCACTATGCTACGCCAAGCAGCAAGCTTCAGCAGCATCAAGCGTTGTCTACACATCCATAACAATTCTCGCCATTGTCCTGCTACAGGCGCGGGTTTAATGCACGGTCCGACACATATTCAGCTAAGCCCAAAACTTTTTGCAGCTTGCTGTCTATTGAGTCAGTAGTGTTGAGCCGATGAGCTGGGCGAAAAATTTTTTCTTTCCACTATTTTCGTTTTTGTATATATTTTTCAAGGTAAGATTTGACGGCTGCATTCGATGCTTGGTAGCTAGTGTGGTGAGGCATACTTGCTTATGACGTTAAACATCAGACGGGCGGTCATAAATGCGGGTTACGAGGGCCTTCGGGTCTGCCAAGTGGCCGCGCTGTTCGTTTGCGAGCATCGCTGGACTGCGTATCTTTGCGTATGTTGAATGTCTGTATTATCTGAAGCATCTCCACTCATTATTTACCACGCTCTGGCAAGCAGAATGGCTATTGAAATACTATTTTTGAAATGATACTAAATGCCGAGTTCGTTTATGCCCTGTAGTGCTTAATTTTTTGTGGTTTTGGTTTAATAAACTTCATTTTGACAGTTCTGTATGCTGGGAAGAAAGCATTATTGGTTGTGAGTGAGAGGGTTTAGCAGATGGTACCTTTTGTTGGCGGCCAAATGGCCGTGGGAAATAGAAGTTGTGCATATGGCGCAGCGCTGGGGGTGTTTCTTGTTGGGAGCAGTGGGTTTTTTACTACTAGCAGCTTCAAGACAAGTGCTCTTTGCAAAAAAACCTGCAGGAGAGAAAATGGCCAGGCGAGGTGAAGAAGACTTTGGCTCTACCTGTGCGCTCTTCCTCTTGTTTAAATTTTACACTATTCAGCACCTGCTTGAATTTTTTATAATCTGCTTCTCTGCTAACTACTAGCCAATATCACGCTTTCCAGACGTGGTATCCAGTCTGTCTCAGCATTCCAGCGCTGGTAAGTATATCTCGGGAGGTCTTCTTTCTAAAAGCATATAAAAAACACACCCCTTCCTTCGGGCGCAAAGTACGCCTGACTTTTGGAGACTTGCTGCTCCCCCTGTTAAAATTTCTATTGCTTTCTCACGGTCTATTCCCTCCCCTTCCCGCTTCAAGTCCAAGCTCCATTATTCGTCGCTGGCCTGCATGTGACTCGTTTAGCTGCTGGCGCTTGGGACTTTTTTCTTCATGCTCTGCTAAGCTCTTAATTTTGTGTACTTTAGTAATTCGCACACGCACACGCACACACACACATATCCTTACGCATTCGGGACTATGGAGCACTCTCAGTACGACCGCAGTCTGCGACACACTGCTTGCTCAACTAGCTACATTTCTCCAGAGCGGGACTCTAGCACGAGTAGTAGCAACGATTCAATTTATACAGGTGGAGTACGAAATTGCCCAGACCAGAAGCGCCTGCAGTTTAAAAGCACGGACTTGTCTGCTCAACAGCCCGGTTGCACATTCGGGAGCGCCGGCGAGGGGGACAAGGCAGGTGTGCGCCGTAGCAGTATTCAGCCATATCCTCATCCTTCAACGGCAATCCAGCCCCAGTTTTTACAGCAGCCAGGCCCCATGGTGCAAATGGACAACCGCCTGACAGAAGAGCATCCACGAAGAATTCACTGCTACATTTCGCAAGTAGAGAGCGAAGACGCTACGCCTAGTGACCATGCACCCCCACCATTGCTGCCTCCATTAGAGCCGCTAGACACAGCACAGGACATCCCCTTTTGGCGCCCTCCGCGCGTATTACAGCGTGAGCCGCACTATAACTATTTGATGACGTCGCAACCCACCGGAACATGTGGCAGACAGCTATCATCGGCGTTACCACTGCGCCAACAGCATTTGCAGCTGCTGCAAAGAGGAGAAAGTGCTGCTCGCTATACATACTGCCGGGATGAAAGCGATAACCCCTCTACAAGCGATATAGCCGAAACAAGCACCTCTCATCTTTCACCGGCTTTGCTTGCCATAAGCAACTCGCACTATCAACAACAGAAGCGACAAGAGCGGCAAGCTGCGCCTGCTGCCTATAGCGCAGTCCGGTCTTCAAAGCCAACCATCCAGTCGCTATTGTCTGCAACCGTTCCGTCGCCAGACACGCAGGCGGGCATTGCTTGTCAAGGCGCTCAAGCAAGCAATTCTGAATTTGACAGGGGCTCTGGCAAGCCTAGCATGTGTGCTTATTCCAAAGATTGCAGTTCAGGTGGCAGTCACAGGCAATGCCTACCTGGCATTAATTCATCGCAATCTTGGCGCAGGCACGAAGTGAAATTACCTCCCTTAGATTCACATTCAAGGCTGCGCTGTCCAGGAACTTTGCGAGAGGCAATTTCTATTGCCAGCCTTGTGGATGCGTCTAAAGCAACGAGAAATCATGTAAAGCAGGCAGAAAAGCCAATGCATCTGCCGGGTATTTCTAGTCTAGAGCCAGCATATGCCTCCAAGCAGGATGTGTCATCTGCAACTGATTTGCAGACTGCAGGTGCTCTTTGCAGCCAAGCTACATCATCAAAAGCAACTGCCATCCCAGCCGGCAATAGCCGCTTTGCTGGTTCTTGCGTTAAGCCACAACGAAAGCGCCCGCATGTAGAGACGAGCGCAGCTATGACGCTTCATAAGATGGCTCGCATCGACAGCCGGCCACCCACATTGGCCAGTGACAAATGTGCTGCAGTCTCATCGCTACGCACGCTCCAGCAATACCCGCTTTGCCCATCTAATCAAGTGCTAATAACTTGCTATCATGCCTCAGTTGCACAAAAGTCGTATGGCGGCGAAAAGCGCTTTCTGTGCCCACCGCCAGCAGTGCTGATGTATGGCGAAGGGTACAGCGCACGTACTGCTCACCATTCGCCAATGCTGCTTTCAGTTATAACTGACTCTGCAGTGGCAGATAAGGCAGGGTCGTCCAGCCTTTTGAAGGGGAGCGTGAGCCATACAAGCGAAGGCAACACCGATGCGGCCCCTCCGCGAGCTTCTGCCAGCGCTCATGCGCCGCTTGAATGCCAAACGTCATTTAACGAGCGTAATGTTGCGCTGTTCAAGAGCTTGCATGTAACTGGCATGCAAAAGGCAAAAAGCTTCCGGCTGCGGCTCGACCTAATTACGCCTCCAGGACTTTCTGGGCAGCTGGCTGGACACGACCAAAGCATGTGGCAGTCTCCAAAGCCCTATGTATCGCTGCAGTCAAACCCAGTAGCAATTATTTCCAAGCCAAGCAAGAAGACAGCAAAGGCGCGCAACCAATCATCATGCATTCGCGAAGGCTCGCTTATATCTCTGTTTAACCGCATCAACTCGCAGACATTCCGCACAAAGTACCTTAACGTCGAGCACAACACCAACCGCTGGGTAGCACAGAGCCACAACTGGTCGCCTCTGGAGGTGGTTGTCACTTCATCCAAGAGCAGCCGTGCAGCCATGTGCCAGGCCGGTGCTGCCAACCCGCTGTACTACGGGTCGGAGATTGTGCTAGTGGAGTCGCGGCGGAACTTTAGGTCGCCAACAATGATAATCCACAAGGTTGAGCGCGGGCGGCTGGTAGAGAACGCATGCTCGCCAGTTAGCCAGATGCAAAAAATTGCACTGCAAGTAAAGCCAGCCGCTCCCGGCGATGCCCCACGGTATCTGAAGGCCGATGTTGGGCATTACAGCCCGACCAGCAGCGATGCCAACACCCCGGCTCAGTTTGATGATCCGGACGGGTCGCCTGAGCTGACATTTGAACCTCTGGACAACGCACGCCTATCTCGAGCAAGATCGCGTGAGCATGCCTCGGATGGCGGGATTGAGCTGGATGATGCATTCTGCTGGACAATTGTCGGCATATCAGGGTTTACATATGCCTACACAGTACCAGCAGAGCAATCTGTCAAGAACAACAATATTGGGCCTATTCCACGAATTGAAGAAGCGGAGATCAAGGCTGGAATGGTGCTTAGTTTGCATCTAACAGACTTTGACTGCTCGCACATGCAGCTACTGCTCAATGACCAGTTTCTCGACCTAAAGCTGTGCTCTGCAGCCAAAGCGACAGAGAAAGGCCTATTGTCCAGCCGGTTTACCACCCAGCTCCCGGCAGATGCCAAATCTGGTGCTCTCTGTATTAGACGCGCAGACGGCGTGATGTACCACACAAAGTGGGCACTTCAGCAGCCGGAGGAATCCTCATCCAAGGAATTGGAACTGGTAGCTTGTAATCTTGATATCTAATTAATAATTTTTTTCTCTCTTCCACTTTTAAATATGTTTACTGAAATAGCCAGCGTTGGAACAAGCAGCGGGGTCCAGATATACGATCTTCGACGAGGGACCAAGCTAGGCCAGTGCGTGGGTGTAGCGGTGGGCGCTCGGCAGTCATTTGGCATGAGCGATACATGGCTGGCTGCTGTCAATGAGAAAAAGGCAATGTGCCATGTGTACATTCTCAACCGTGGTGATAGCAGTTCCAAGCTTGCATTCCCGTTTCCTGAGGAGATATCGTGCGTACAGGTGCTAGATGGAGGAAAGTACTTGGCAGCTGGAGCAAAGTCAGGCCGCATCATGATCTGGGCAACTGGGTCGGGACGCATGCTTGGGACTTGGGATGCGCACTATGGAGCTGTAACTGCACTGGCCAGCAGCGACAGCGTACTGGTTTCCGGCGGCGAAGACGCTGCAGTGCACGTGTGGGTTCTATCTCAAGTGCTGGACCAGCTGGCGCATGGCGACAAAGCCGTGGGCCCAATTGTGTCGATCAACGAGCATACCATGGCTATTTCAGTAATAGACATCTCGCAAGCAGGGATCCTTGCAGGTCGAGGTCGCATATACACTGCTGGCCGGGACCAGACATGTAAGCAGTGGCGTATACATGTAGGACACGATGGCGAGCAGTTTGTGGGACGAGCAGAGCTGTTGGCAACATTTCTGTATTCAGCCGCCGTGAATGACATTGTCGTGGATGCAGGCGAAACACGCATATTTGCTGCTACATCAAGCGGGCTTTATCAGACCGAGCTGTATGTGTATGCAAAAGCCAGTCCAGACAGTATCAAGTCCAAGGCAGAGCTGGTAGCGCTGGGCGGAACAAGCGACGCAGTCTATAGCGAAACCCATGTGCAGTATGCAACTGCCGAAGCCGACATTGCAGCAGTCGGGCTGAATCACGACGGTACCTTATTGGTGACTGGAGCGCGCGAGGGAACGGTTCGGGTGTGGGACACAAGCAGCCGGCAGTGCTTGCGAACAATCAGCGACAAGCAGCTCAGTGGCGGAATTACCCAGGTCAGCATACGACTTGCGCCGCCACAGCTGGGTGGACCGCAAGCGCAGGCACAGGTAGGGCTGCAGCGGCCCGAAGCTATAGCAGAAGCAATGGTTGCGCCGCGGGTATCCAGCATCAACTTTGCGCCTCTGCAGCGGTTAATGCGCAATAGCGCTACAGCCGAATCCACGGTATTTGAAGCCACGGTCAAAATGCAGCTGGCTGGAGGGCGGGAGAATATGGCTGCGTTTGATGCACAGCTTTGCTGCGCCGAGCCGTATAGCGAGACAGGGCGGGCCGATATGCGTCTTCTGGAGGCGCTGCAGCCGACAGATGGCACGGCAAAGCAACAGCAGCTGCAACAGCAGCTGGAGCAGCTGCAGCGGCACAGTGCACGCACACGCGCGCTCAACGACGAGCTGTATCAAAGTGCAGTTACAGAATGGCTAAGCGCGCGGCAAGGTAAAATATAATTTTTTTGTTTCCTTGGACTTTAATGGCAGAAACAAAATCGGCGCAATTCACAGTTGGAAAGCTGGATGCAGGCATGGCACTGCTGCTGACAGAGGACTATCAGCTTATTGAGTTTCCATCGGTGCTTTTACCGCGTGGTGTGGTTCTGGGCTCTGTGGTAAACATCGACGTCGGTCGCGACCGTGATACAGAGCGGCGCCAGCGCAGCGACTTCCGCGAGCTACAGGAGCATATCCTTGAGAGCTTTGGCTCGCGGCGTCCACAGCCGCCAAACATCCGTGTCGGCCACATCACGCAAACGTGGGCTGTGCTTGAATGGGAGCCGCTGGATCTGGCAGCCGCCGAGCTACGGTCCTTGCACCTGTACCGCGATGGCCAGCGAATGATGCAGCCGATGCCTACTACTGTGGATCAGGCCAATCGCATGTGTGCTGTCAAGACCACCGGCCTGGATGTGGGCCAGACCTATGAGTTCAAAATCGAAATGCGCACGTCCGCCGGCACGTTTTTTTCCAATACGGTCTCACTAACCACTCACGCCCTAGACAACCTTACAGGTGTGCGTGTGTGCTTTGGCGACTGTGACTCGCAGGAAGAGGTCGATACACTCAAAGAAACCTTGCGTCGCATTGGTGCTTCCTGGACAGACTCAGTGTCGCTAAGCATCACGCACTTTGTTGCACGCTACAAGACTGGGCCTGCTTACGAGTCTGCGCTACGCTGCAACATCCCTATTGTCAAGCCTGACTGGCTGCTGGCCTGTGAGGCCAACGGCAAGCTGCAGCCAGCCATCAAATTCCATCTAGAATAGTTTTTCTTTGGATATGTGCATGATAACGTTAAATTCCCTTTATAAACCAGAATTGTTCAGGGTTGATGAGATAACAGTGATCATTATAGTTTATGGAACTAAGTATGGCTTCTGAGATAGTTAGCAGGTGTGTGGTTTCGCTGTGTACCAAACATACGCCAGTTAGTGTTAATGTGCATAACACAATTACGCGTTCTTTATAATCAATTTCTCGCAATATTTCTCCGGAAAAATCGTTTATAGCTGACTCTTGGCTGTAGTTGGCTTCTGTCGCTAGCTTCAAATATCCAAGTGGCAGACTGCTATGGTCAGACATGTCAAAATGCGAATTGAGAGATCTAGTCACAAAATCTTGGTCAATGTGACCAAGATACGAGTTGGGCTTAAACACCGTTATGAGGTAGCACTGCGGGCTCACCAGCCTGGCTGGCTACACCCAGAGACCAGCAGTGCTACCTCGTAACATAGTTAATATTTGGAATGTGCCGGGATTGGAATGTATATTTTTAGTGGCTAATTGAAGCCGACGGTTTTGCTGCTTTCAAGCTGTCTGAGCGTTTAATGAATGCTAAGGCAAGCATTGCTTGTGCTTATTAAAAAATAACTTGAGAGCTGCAAGAATATTACTTTTACTAGATTCTCAGGTTTCCAAATGACAAGTAGCTAATAATATTAGCTACACAGATATGTGTTAAATTTTAGTTGTCATTATGCGACTAGTGGGTGTCATAAATCAATAGTTTTCGCCTGCAAGACAATTAACATGTGCTTTCTTGTCTTTACGGATCTTTCATTTAGCTAAAATGAGTATGCCAATTGAATATTAAAAATCAAAGAAAAAAGAGGCAGTTCTACACAACTATGCTTTGTATGGATTACCGTTGCGTACTTGCATCATTGCTCGGCCAGTCAACATGCATACTGTTGCTGCCGTTATCTTGTGCCAGCGGATCTGTAGGCATCAAGTTCTGTGCATTGCCAGCCGCTTGGGTCCAGGTGGCCCAAAGGTCAGACGTGTCTTTTGTAGAAAACTCCTCCTGGCCTTGGATAGACATAAGTGCGTTAGGGTCGAATGCTAGCGCAGCTGGATTAACAGCAGCGCCAGATGGCTGTGGCGCTGTGGACAGAGCTGGCAAAGTATTGCTGTCAGGGGTCGCTGCCATTGCGTTGAATATTGCCAACATCATGTCTGCGCTAAGCATTCCCGAGCTATCCATCGTAGAGACCGACTGAGCGCCTGTGGATGCAGGGCCATATGTATCATTTGGCGGTGGCACAGTGGCATCTGTAGACGTAGTAGGTTCCTTGGACGCACTAGTGGTAGCAGAGTAGCCCATGTCACTGGAAGCACCGGAAGCAGCCTGCATGGGCGCTGAAGTAGCAGAGATTGCGATATTGGACAATGGAGATGGCGGTACAGCCGCTGCGCTATAGATGTCACCAAGGCTGCGATGCGTACCCAGCATGTCGCCATTTGTAAAGGCACTATTCATAGCCATTGCCAGCTCCACATCAGACTCGCGACGTGCAAATGCAGCCGGTGGCATTCCCTGTCCGAGCAACACATCTCTCGATGCACGCCGAATACCATTGGCGTACCATGGCGGCATTGGGCTGATCTGGGGGCTATTAACACGAGGGCTGCTTAAGGGCTGTGCAACAGTATATGGCGCAGCGCGTCGCAGATGGTTACATGAGGTTCGGTGGCGAAGAGGCTGCGCTGCACCTGGCGGTGGCGTGTTGGAAATGCCCAGTCCAACGAGATTTCCATCGCTGGTTGATTGTGCTCCCTCGCCAGCAAAAGTTTTGCTCAAGCTGCTGCCATGTGCCGGTTTTCCCGTGGCTGACCGGATATACGGCAGCGATGCCGAGCGCTGGGTCTTGATTGAGCCAGCATCTTGCACAGCACCGCTACCAGCAATTGCGGCTACAAGCGAGCTGTGGTACTGCTGAGCTGTTTCGCCAAAGGAAAACGCGGCTGAGGTCGGCGTAGGAGTCAACGTGGTTACGCTTGACGGTGCTGCAGACGCAGGCATATTCATAGCAGCAGCAGAATCGCCAGATGCTTGCGCCTGAGCCATGGAGCTTGCATCAGTGACGCTGCAGCGGTGCACAGAATGGCGGCACACGCTGTTTGCGCATGGCGTCCACGAGTTTTGTGAGATGCCGGCAACTGCCGAGTACGGATCGTCAGTGTTACCGAGCCATAGAGTCATTAAAGGGTCAGCTGCTACTTTGAGTCGCGAGCATGTTGCCAGAAGAACACGAAGCTGACAGAATAGCGCTGCAAATGAGCCAGAAATCGTGTGTACTTTAGTGTTTGATGCGCTTTGGTCTTCTGAGAAATCGCCAATCTCTCGCCACTCGCCACTATCGGCTTGGAAAAAGAACAGCGGCGTGTCGTAAACGTGAATTGATAGCTCACCGCGCGCATGAGGGTTTTTTAAAGCCTGGCTCAGCATCATCAACGCAGCTTGCGGATTCATGACCGTGTCCGATGCGGGGTCTACGAGGCCTGCAGCAGGGTCCGGGACTTCCCGGAAGTTTATGCGAGATATGGTGCTGTAGGGCAGCACCATTTTGTACCGCAAGCCGCTGCTACTGACAATCCATTGGAACTCACCTACCAAAAAGTCCAGTTCGGCCGGCCGATGATTGCCTGGCCGCTGCACTGGCTTGGGTGGTGGCGGCTCGACGCATGCCAGACATACCAGCTCAGTATCGGGTTTGGGAACACGGTGCCATGCGCCTACAGTCAGCCGGGTTGCATCCAAGATCATATATGACGGTATTTCCGGAATAAACCCTGAGTATCCAAGCGGTATCCGTGAGCCAACACCGCCCATAACGCCAGCTCCTGATATCTGCTGGGGCGTAAGCGTCAATGGCGCTGGGCGCCGAGTCGCATTGCCGAGACGCTGGCTGAGGGTATCGTTGATTGCAGCGGCGCTAGGCGAAAGCGAATCCTGATCTGGAGCAACGGCTGCAGCAGCGGCGCTGGTGGGCGTTGTCGTAACTGCCGATGCAGCAGCAGATTCGGGAGTAGCAGCGGTTAGTGTCGTAGCTGCTGCGGGCGTCGAGGCAGGCGACGCCGTGCTTGACACAGCAGTAGAGTCAGAAATGCTTGGACCAGGGCCGATTGGAGAGGCCACAGCAGTGATCCCAGATATCTCCGACTCGCGCCTACTGTCGCACATATTGGTGGCATACAGTGGCGCGCCTAACGCTGCAGTAAGGCTAGCTTCTGCCTTGGTAGAATCAGGCTTGCTTGTAGTGGTTACCATCATTGACGTATTGAGGAATCCAGCAGCCGGTGGAAGCAGCCCCGGGCCACCGCCACTGCCAGCATTTAGAGCAACTGAAGTCACCGACTGGGCCTGCTGCGCCATATCAGGATTCAAGCCTAGCCATGGATTGGCTCCTGCTGCTGCCAAAGCCATCTGGCTCTCAAAAAGCTGTCCTGGCGGTTGCTGCTGCTGCTGCGAAGCAGCATGGCCGCCAGCAGGTGGAGCCGATAACCCAAATCCCAGGGAACTCAAGTAACCTTGGTTTCCCGCTGCCGCAGCCGCTGCTGCCGCGGCAGCAGCGGCTGCATTTGGATCAGCACCGATGGGCATAAATGGCGACGCCATGGCCATGGAGTAAAAGTCAGGGTTGACATTTCCAAACACCATCGGATCAAAAATTCCTGGTGGCGGATTCTGTAGAGCACGGGGGTTTTTCTGTTGCGATTTCTCCTTCGCGCGGCGGTTTTGAAACCACACTTGGACCTGCCGAGGCGCCATGCCCAAGCGAACCGCAAGGTCCTCGCGCATACGGCTGGCTGGCGAGCGATTGACTAAAAATACAGACTCAAGCACGCTCACTTGCTCAGACGTTGCACGGGCCCGTTTGCGGTGGCCTGGCTTGAGAGACTTTGCTCCAGGCGCGGATGTGGCCTCTTTTGTAGCTGCCAGCTCGGAGGCGGCTGGCATTGCTGCGTCTAGCTCGGCGTCGGTGCTGGAATTGGCATTGGAGACAGCGCTGGACCCAGTGACACTGGGCAATTCTGTGGTGAAGTTCGTTACAGGATCGGCGGCTGGCGACGCCGTTTCTGTTTGAGATGAAAACATGAGAGAGGCTGGTAGCGACGCAGAGATCTCGTCTACAAACAATGGAGATTCAAGAAGCATATAAGAAAAAGGTGAGTGAGGGGGGAATTACTGAGGGCTGGTAATGGCCAGCGCAAATGGAATTGGAAAGAAGGACTTGTCAGTTGAGTATTTATACGTCTTTTGCATGCAACAAGAAGAAAGGCTCGTCAAAAGGGCCAGTACCTGAGTTTGGCACTTTACAAGGAGCCTTCAGTAGGCAAAGCAGTGTGTTCTGTAGGCAGGCGTGCATACGAGGGTTTTCGAGTGCATGTAAAAGGACAGTAAATAGATACCTGGTATTCACCTTTCAGGGACCGTTTTCGGCAGTAGCAGCGATTGCAACTAAGGAAATTACCTGTATCTAGCAGCTGCGGTCGCCACAGATGCAGATACTGCGGGATAGAGATTTGCGGTAGCAATAGCTGGAGCTAAGAAAAAATAGATGGCAAAGTAGCTCAAAAGATGAAAAAAAAGGAAGGGTCTGCATGTGAACGCGATCAAAGAGAAGAGAGCAAGAGGAGCAGCCTTGTTGCAGGCCTTGCAGCCTGCAAGGCGTGCTGGATGTGTGAGTCGACCAAACATTTGCAGGTGGAGAGGACAGGTCAGCAGGACGCACCAAATAAATGGAATTGAACCTACCTGAGCAATAGCTGTGCAATAAAAGGGCGTAAAGAGTATGAGCGCTTGAGGGCTACAGGCAGAGAAAGAACAAGCAGGTTAGCAAAAGGGCAAGCTGTCAGAAGACACAGCATACAAAAAAGGTTGCTTCACTGCACCAGGATTGGCTGCTGGGAACAATGGGTGCTGTGTCTTGGCCAGGCACCCGCAGCCATGGGCGGGGAGGCGGCGCGGCTAAAAGAGCGGTATATTCAAGCGGCGCTGATTCGCCAGTGGAAGGCGAGGGCTGAGCAGCGGACACAGTCGCAAGTACGCTGGTGGCTTGTGGGCAACGCACCAAGGCTCGCAAATATACACGAGACTTACTGAGAAGTTGCGTAAACCAGGGGGCTGAGGGGCTTCCGAGGGGCTTCCGAGGGTCTTCAAAGTCGTATGTGATTGAATCAGAGGAGGCGTGAGCGCAAACAGCGAGCACGAAGCGTGGTTGCGGTAGTGGCTACGGCAAAAACAATGCGCGGACCGCTGAGATAAAAAATAGACCTATATATCAACAGACCACCCATGCAGGCACCAATGCATTAGTCAAAGCTCTACTGTCTGCATCGTCACAAAAAGTCAAGCGCCGGGCGCCACCCACAGGAAGCGCACAGCGCGCCACCAGAATCGAGACCCAGCCCCGGCACCTGCACCGCTCAAGTCTTGGGAGAAAAGGCAAGCAAGCCCACAGTCCCAAAAAATAAGAGGTGGGCCCGTAGAGCTGGATGCTTTCAGCTGCACGCATGTTACCAGAATCGGCGGGAGGAGGCGTGGTTCTGCAAGCATGCCGGAAGGAGCTGATGTTACCTGAAAATAGCGGGATGGAGGGAGGAAATAAGGAAGGAAGAGACAGAGAGAAGAGGAAAGATGGGCAAAGCAAAAAACCACATGCATAGGGCAGACGACAATCGTCCTGAGCACACCCATGGAAGCGCGGGAGGCTTACAAGCGCCTGCGCCTCTCCTTACCTGCAAAGAGACCAGTAGTCGCTTGTGGAATCGTTAAGAGAGCAGATGGCAAGAGCTGCTCGGGCGCATGAAACAGAAAAATTGAGATGCAGAGAAGAGAAGAACATCGGTTTCTTTTGCGGCAGCGCATTGCTGTTGCCGCCGATACCCGAAGGCTCCTCATGCAGTCGCGATCGCCCATCTTCCCCTGTGCAAATCCCGTGGGTTGTGTCTGAGCTGCAAGTGCATTTGGCCCCCTGCCAAATGCCTGCTTTCCTGGCGTGTACCGCCAGGCCCGCCGCAGCCAAGGCAGTGGGAAGCAAAGGCGCAGCGAGGCTCGAGCGGCCGGCATGCGGCTATGTGGAAGCTGTGCTTGGCAAACAAATATCCGGCACCTTTCCTTTCTCCAGGGGAGAGAGCGCACGCCTGCAGACTGCAGATCAGAGCTTGCATTAACAAGAAAGAAATGGCTAGAGATTCACAATCTTGTCGCGGTACTGGTCGATGTTGTCCAGGGTCAGAACGACCAGGTCACGCTTGGACAGCGGCTTCTTGGTCAGCGGACAGACGTTGCGCTGGCTGCCCTCCGGCGGAAACAGCAGGCAGCGCACCCAGGTGTTGTAGCCCATTACGTGCCCGTACGGCGATATGGCGGGCTTGGCGACGGGCTCCAGCGTAATGGGGTCGATCAAATCGGGCAGCGGATTACTGGGATCGGCAGGGCTGCTGTCGCTCTCCAGGCCAGATTCGTTGTCGCTGGCAGCGTGGGACTCGGCAGCCGCCGCGTAGCCATCGACGCCGCTGCTGCTGCCACAGATGCTGCCGGCATTGCGGCGACGGGTGCAGCGCCGCCTGGAGGCAGCGGAAACGTGGTAGTCGCCGTCGCTGGTGTCCGAGTCGCCGCCGCTGAGCTCAACCTCGTTGGCGCGGATGACGTCGTCATCGGACGACGATGCGCCGTAGTGGCCGCGGCGCTTGCGCTTACGAGCAGAGGTGGCAGCACGGGGCGCTGGGCGACGGGCAGGGGCAGGGGCAGCGCTGGGCTCAGCGGGCTTGGGCGGTATGTCGGCGGGTTCGGCCTCGGCAGCAGCGGCAATAGCAGCGGACATGGCGTCGGCAGACAGTGATGGGGCCTTGCTGGACGATGCAGGGCTGTCTGCGTCGCTGTCGCTGTCGCTATAGCCGTACTTTTCGCGCGACATGCGCACATGGGGCTTGCGGTGCTTGCGGAAGACGCGCACTGCAGAGCCGTCAGGGTTCTTCTTTTTGGAAGTGAACAGGTAGCGGGCCTTGCCCTGGGGGTCCAGCACGTAGTTTGGGTCGTGGATCAGGCGGTTTTCCACCAGGTAGCGGTAGTAGTTTGAGCACTGGTACCCGACACGACCCGGGATGGTCATGCTGAAGATGCCCCACTGGCCGTTGGCGCCAATCTCCTTCAGGCGCGCATGGAACAGTCGCTGCTCCTCGGGCGTCCACTGGCCGGTGCGTTGCTCCTCCCCCGGGGCGTTGAAGCGGTAGTAGTATGTGTTGGGCTTGGTCTTGATCGCCTTGAATGCTTTGATCCGTGCCTCCGACCAGCCCTTCATAGCGCGGCTCAGGTCGATTCCAGCTCCGCTCTTGGCCGCCGCCGCCCGCTGCAGCTGTGCCAGGGCCTCGTCCAGCGGCAGGCGGCCTACTGTGCGGTATTTGTCGCGAGCGTCGCTGGTCGTGGTCTTCTTTTGCACGCGCGTGCGCTTCTTCAGCATCTCCTCGTACTTTGCCCGCTGCACATCCGTCATTTGCGGTGTTACTGTCAGAGGCGTGTGTCGCTGCGCAATTGCCTTGCGCAGCTTTAGCAGATATCCAGCTGTGGAAAACCGGTAGATCGTCTCGTCCACGTCGTTGCTGCCCTCCTTCAGTGCCTCGCGGATTTCCTCATCGTCCAGGTACCGGTACATCTGCCGGATCCGCTGGGCCTTGTGCGCAAACTCCCGCCGCTCAAACTCGGCAAACTGCTGCTGCTGCAGCGCCACCCGCTGCTTGATGATTTCCATTTCCTCCTCGGTGACCTCGTCCTCAAAGATCCGCTCTTTGCGCACGCGCTGGATCGCGTCGCTTTGCTGGATCAGCGACTTTACGTGGTTGCTAGTCTGCTGGTCCAGCTGCACAAACTGCGAGCTGTCCCAGTCGTCGTCACCCCGCGCCTTGGCCTCCTCGGCCGCCCGGCGCTTCTCTGCCAGCCTGCTCTGCAGCACGTCGCGGATACTGACGCTGTCCATGCTGCCTGCTCCGGCTGGGCTCGGCGCAGTACATCCTGTGCCCGAAAACGGCCGGCGAGGCGCTGCAGCTGGCCCGGCAAAGAACTGCGACTGTGCACGCAGTTCTGTGGTCTTCTTACCCGACATTTGCTAAATTAACAGTGGCACAATTACAAATTTATACGCGTTAAAAAAAAAAAACAGGGACTGCGTTTACTGAACGCGCGCGCATGTGGAGGCGATTTTTTTTAGAAAGGCACAATACTCGCAAACGGCTCGTCAGTATCAGATTTGCTGGATGCTTCAGAGCCAGGTGCCGCATTGAGGATGCTTTGGATGGAATTGCTTTGCGCAGGCGAAGTGATACATCTCCAGATGGTCTGGCGTGCCTGGGCGGCAGCGCGCAGGGCAGACGTGTCCAGCACCATTGGCACGGCAGGGTGCAGCGCGGTGCTGGATATGCCAGCCTGGGCGTGTGTGTAGCGCTGCTTGTCCTGAAGGTGGAGGCTGCGGTAGTATTGCCGCAATTGGCTGTCCAGCATAGACCATATGCGGCCCAGCTCGCGGTTTACCTGCTCCTTGGTGAAATCGGGATGGGCCTCGACCACCAGCTTGCGCGCATCTCGGCAGAAGAAGTTAAAATCCGACAGCGGGCGCTTGGCAGCTGGCTTGGCCTCGGCAAGCGGCTGCACAGCCTTAGGGGATTGCGTCCCAAAGAAGGCAGGAGGCTGCTGGTGCTCAGCAACATGCGCTGCGATTGGCATACTGTAGAGCTCCAGGTGCATGTAGCGCCGGAGCTGCTGGCCAATGCGGTTTGCCGCGGCCGCAAGCTCGTCGCTCTCGCGGATCAGCGCGGCAATGAGCGCGCCTGGGCAGTGCAGCGGCTCCGAGCAGTCGGCGGCGGAGCCATCGACAGGCGGCGTGTTCTTTGGCGACGCAGGAGTAAATGGCATGGTAGCGTGTCTCTGGTAGCCAGGCAGAAGTGTGCCTTATAAGGGGCTGTCTGCGCAGCTTCAAGGCAGAGCAACTACGCCGGCCGAGCGGCTGCCAGAATTGGTGGCGGACATGGTCAATGGCACACACGTTTAATATCGGCAGTTTCGCCAGTGGTGCCTACCGCCACGGCAGTCAAGGGGGGGAAAACTCACTGGCGCCTCCCAGCATGGCAATATGGGTAGGGGGATGCTGTCGTCGAATCACAGCCCGTGCAGCGTGCCAGAAATTCGCTTTTCGATTTTGAGCACCCTCGATTATTCCCTATAGGCCAGACAGGGTTTTCCGGCTTGTTTGCCACGCGATACTTGGCTTTCTGTTTCCACACAGCTTATATTTTCAAATGTCGCAACCGCAAGAACCCGAAAAGACAGCACCGCTCTCCATTACGCAGCAGGATGCTCAGGAGGTAGGTTTGGCCATGTACACGAGCGCCCTGCTTCGGCCGGCGTCTCTGTAGACACTGTGATACTAACCATGCGCTGCGCTGTAGCTGACCGAAGCGTACACGCGGCTGGCAAAGATCTATGCGCGCATATCCGGCGTCAAGCTGACGATAAAGTCAAACATGCACACGGTCAAGCGCGATCCGAACCGCCCAAAGCGGCCTCCGACCGCGTACCTGTTGTTTTCGCAGGAAAACCGCCCGCGCTTTGTCGCAAAGTTCGAGGGCAAGTCGTCGCAGGAGATTGCCAGCGAAATGGGCCGGGCATGGCGAGCAATGAGCGCAGGCGAGCGCGAGGAATACGAGACCCAGGCCAAGGTGCTCAAGGAGCAGTTCTCCAAGGAGATCGACGACTTCAACCACCAAAAGGCTGGCACTGCCACCAACGATGCGCCTGCTGCCAGCAAGCCCAAGCCTGCCACTCCCGAGCCCGCTACCAACGGCACGGCCCAGCAAAGCGACGAGTCCAAGAAGCCCAAGAAGAAGAAGGTGCGCAAGGCCAAGGAGGGCGACGAGACCCCCAAAAAGAAGAAGAAGAGCAAGCCCAGCTCCACACCTGCCGCTCCTGCCGCAGAAACCGCGTAGTTTTTCCTAATAAAAAGCATGATCTTGCCCCACATGTAACCGCCAGCTTAGCCTGCTAAACTATTTTTTTTTTCGCTCTGTTTGCGTCTCTGCGTTGTGTGTTTGCTTTCATGATGTCGCTTGAAGCCCTGCCGCAGGAGATCTTTAATCGCATTGCGCTGGCCCTCGATGTAGCCGATCTGGCTGCGCTGGCCCTGACCAGCCGCCGTCTCTGCACCATGGCCCGTGACGATGAGCTGTGGCTGGAGCGCGTTGCCGCCGACTTCGGCGACCGTGGGCTGGTAGTGGGTCTGCTCGCCGAGGCCGGCATAGACATTGCCGAGCTTGCCGACAGCAGCCCCGATCTTGTGCCCTGGCGCCCGGCGCTGGCCCCGAGCACCTGCGGCATTGCGGGTATGCAGTGCTACCGTGATCGCCTGGCCCGGGCGTTTCCGGCATCGGAGGACGAGCGGCTGGCCCGCGTCAAGCACGGAGAGTCCGAGATCGACCAGATCAAGCAGCAGCTGCGCGACGGGCCGCCGGCTGACGACGTGCTGTGCGAGGCAGCCTTCCGCCTGCTGAAGATCCAGGAGCTGTTTCCGGCCTCGGCCGAGTGCTACTACCTGTGGGCCCTGATCTGCTACATGCGCAATGCGCTCTTTCCAGCGCTGCAGCTGCTGGACATTGGCCAGGCTGTCAACAGCAATTTTGATCCCATTCGCGAGCTCCGCGCAGAAGTGCAGGCGACTGCTGACGGCGTGTTTGGCTCTGGCGGCGAGGCGCCGCTGCTGGACACCACTTGCTCAGAGCCCAGCCCGCAGCTGGCCGCTGCCCTGGCCGCCATCTTCCGGCGCTTTGACTGCGATCGCGACGGGGTCCTCAATGCCAAGGAACTGGGCGCCCTTGTGCGTGTCTCCAACGGGCAGTCCATTCCGCCTGCTGCCGTTTCTCAGATCATCCACGCCTTTGGCGGCTCTGTCCCGACACGCAATGGCCGCAAAGTTTCCGGCTGGGACCTCCGCTCGCTGTGCAGTTTCTATGTTGCCCAGTCCATGCAGGACCCTCAAGAAACACGCCAGGATCTGGCAAAGCTCGGCTTTGATCCTCAATTTCTTACAAAACGCTAAAAAAAATCACTTTCCAACCAGCTTCTGAATCAGCCGATCGCGCTCGCTTAGCGCGTCCACATCCTCGCTATACACTATCGTGGTCTTGTGCGCTGCCAGCGGGCTGGTGTGCACGCTGCCAATAGCACCTGTGTTGCACAGCGGCGGCGTCTTGTCTCTGGCAGAGTCTCTGGCATCCAGCGCTGCTGCAACCGCTGCTGTGTCTGGCATGCTGTCTATAGCCTGTTCCGATGGTGTTTCTTGCGAATAAACGTGTGCTTGGTGTCCCACTTGCGATCCTGGCCCGACATTCAACCACCACTTGCCCAATGGCCAGTCACCAGTCTGGCGAGTCCCTACTGTCTGCTCAGCCGTGCCTTTGCTGGAAGAGGATGTTGAGCTGTCGGTATGCCTGGGCTTTACTGGCGTGTCTGAAGACTCGGATTGCAGTACTGCAGCTTTGGTCTCGTCGCTGTCAACTTCTATTGTGCAAGCTGCACTGGCAGAGCCGTGACGTGCCTGCCGATAACGCCGGTGGGTGCGAGCTGCTTTTTTTCCGAACATGCTTCCAATAGCATTGGTATCAGCTATCGAGGGGCTGAGCTCCTCTGACCTTGATACCCGACCCTGGTTTCGCTCTGGCTCCGATGACAGCGCACCACTTGCAGGTGCTGACCCGCTGCCTGGACCAGAAGTGCCCCGTGGCTCCTGCGAAAGGGCTGCCGATGCAACAGGGATTAGTCTCAGCTGCCTCTCGGGATGGAACGTGCTGGGAAATTCGGCTTCAGGTATCCGCCTGCCCGCGTCACGACAAGCATACAGCCACCATGGCGATACCACCACAATGCCCGCCTTGGCAGCAATGCGACAGTCACGCACAGTCTCGTGCTCACGAGAAGTCTGGTGGATAAGGTGAGTGGCTTGCTGAGGATCCAAGCGCGCCAAAGCACGACAGCCCAGCTGCAGTGCCAGCTCTACAAGCTCGATCCGTCTATGCTGAAGCCGCGTCGACAGTGCAATCACCGCGCCTTCAAGCACGTGCGACAGTGCGCTAGAGCTAGCTGCCTGTTTATGGCTGGCTGCCAAGGCATGCGAGGGCGACAACTGCGTGGCATCATCGTTCTCTTCTGCCCACCGCGTCCGCGCGTTGTTGCTTATGGCCTGGTCAAGATGTCGCTCCAGTGATATGTCGATGGGTGTACGTCCAGGCGTGTCTGCATACGGCAATGGAGCTGGCCGCGAAACCGGCGTATTCAGCGCACGGCTGCTTGGAGAGGCTGCCGATATGCCAATGCTGCTGTGAGCTGCTGACGCAGGTGTATTGGCCCCATTCACTGTGCCAAGTGCTTTGGCCATGCTGGAGACAGCCAGGCGATACAGCCATTCCGATTCCACAACAGCCGTGCCCCACTTGAGAGCACGCTCATATTTGGGCCCGCTGAACGGCGGATGGCAGATCAGATGCGACGCCTTGCGAGAAAACTTTTCGCTAAACGCGATGCCAAGGATATGCGCCAGCTTGCCAATATGCTCGCGCTCCATGCCCTCGTATCCGCTGATGCTCAAAGAAAGGCCCTCTGCATCGACTGCATGTGTAATCCCGGGACATAGCGGTCGAAACAGCACATGCTGGCACTTGCTTAGCCCTGCATATAGCTGTGCCTGCGCCTCGATTTCACCATAATCTGGATAGCGATGGCCCTCATACAAGCACTGCTCAAGCCAGCACTCTGTAACTACATGCATACCTGGACTACGTACAGCTATATCAGCGCATAGTGCAGCAGCTTCATGGCCACAAAGCTGGATCACTACATACGCATCAGTGCTGTTTTGTGTTCTTGCTTGCTGTGCAAACCGTGCCAGCCTTGCCTGCAGTTGATAATTTGCTTTGCCAGATGCCTGCTTGCAGCCGTAGCTTTCAAGATCAACGTACTCGCCACCGTTATCGCCAACTGCCTGTTTTAGCACCAGCTGGGCCTCTCCCAAAAATCCAACCGACGTAAATAAGCAGTTTTCAAAAAGCCGTTCTTCGCCATTGTCGTCATCTCTAAAAGTGTCCTGTGTGTGCGCTGTCAGAGCCAGCTGCGGCGGTGACGATGATGACTGTAAATGAGGCAGTATCTGAGCATCAGACGCAATTGCACGCGAAGAAGAGCTTTGTGGATTGCAGTGACGCTTTGGTCTTAAGCTGCCATCAGAAAAAGCACCACTACTGCTCCGTTTTTGTCCTCGGTTGCTATTTACAAATGGATCAGGCTCGTCATCGCTAATGCTACAGCTCTGCATTGGCTTGCCCACCAGCGAAGGCTGCTGAGGCGGACCATCTTCCGTTGAACGATAACGTAATTGGTGCTGTGGAAGAGGTGGCAGCAGTTCTGCATCAGAAGCGCTTGCAATTAGCGATCTGCGTGAACGCAGCCGAGATCGGGTTAAATGACCCACTTCTGGCTCACTACTGTGCCCATGCTTGCCTTTGCTCGGCACCAGTGCGTTTCTCATAGCCGGCTTATTTTCATTCGGCTGAATATTCGCGTCTTTGATCAAACTGCTGTTTGAAGTCTGCAGGGCCGCAGAGCTGCTACGCCGGAGCTGGTGGGCTTCTGCTATCGACGAATGCTTGCCGCCTGAATCCGATGCCGCCCGTGCCAAGCTATCTCTTATATGTCGAGGGTTTGTGGTTGCACTATCACCTGGCAATGCAAAATCGGCTTCGTTCTGACGATAGCCTGTCTTTATGCTTCTGAGAAACCACTCGAATGTGACTACTGCCAAGCCCCACTCCTTTGCAAACACATACTTTTGTCCCTGCGGAGCTATTGCAATCAGATGTGTGCATGCTGGCGTAAGCCCACCTTGGTAGCTGGCACCGCCTCCAATGTATTTGGGCAGCGGTTTTAGACTACCTAGCCCAGACCGCGCAGCAAATTGCTCCAACGCATTTGCTTCATCATACTCATCTACTTTCAACCCGGTTGTACTTAGCCTTTTTATCTGTTCACGAACATCCTCATCAAACCCTGTGGTGCAGATGATGCAGCCTGTAAACGGTCGGTACCACGTCTGCTCGACAATCCGCTGTAGTGCTGCTGGCACAAGCGTTGGACTGCTGCTTGCGCTATGCTTTTGTGCTTCTATTTCGCATTCTGAAAGAAACTCCTCTGTCACCACAGGTATCCCGACTTTAGCTGCTATCTGGTACTTGAGAGACGATAGTCCATTCTTTACGACCACATGGGTAACCAGGTTTGTCAGTTGCGAGCTTACGCTTCCACCGAGCCGCTCAATCCGCCGATGTATTGTGTCCTACTAGGCCAATGCCTTAGGAGCAAAGCGATAGCTGTGAGACCTTGATACCGGTGCCTTTGTGCAATATGCTCCATGACTTACCTTGTCGCCAGAGTCAAGACCACTGCAGGATATACAGCAGCCACGCAAAAGAGGAAACCTGGACTGCATTGCCGGCTCTTGCTCTCCAAATGCAACTTTGTAAAACAAAATAAAAAACTTTTGGTTGGCTGCGCAAGACAATGCTGCATTTTCATTTGCAAATCTGCGTACAAAAGCTAAAAAATAATTATGCCTCGGTGGCGGCAACAGGAGCGGCCGGGCGCTGAGGACGAGGGCGGCGCTCGCGGCGACGGAAGTCGCGACCAGCACGGCCGGCACGCACAGGAGCGGTAACCGAAACGCCAGGGAGCTTGTCAAAGTTCAGCGACTTGAGCATCTCCTCGGTAGTCGGATCGATCTCAATCGAAGAGGTATCCAGGGCAGAGAACTCAGGAACGTAGTTGTCCTTACGCTCGCGCTCCTCCTCCTGCAGCTTGAATGAGATTCCGGGAACAGGACGCTTCTGAATGCGCTTCATCAGGTGGGTGGTGAAGCCGGCAATCTTGTTGCGCATACGCTTAGTAGAGATGATCGCAACATCGTCGCAGATGCGCTTGTTGGTGTGGAAGTCGAGAGTAAGCAGAGGATAGTACTTCTCGATCAAAACGCGCGAGGCCTTCTTTACAGTCTTAGTGCGAACGCGACCCTATAGTGTTTGCCCATTCAAGTGTGCCCAATAATCGAACCACGTATATCGCGCGTCGTGTTCCATACAAGTGAAGCATAATTAGTACCAAGACTCAATTCTACACAGGGTTATAAGATGGACAAGCTCATTTACACAGCATTATAAAAACAGGTTGACGCTCTAAGCCCAGCTGTGCCTAAAGAAAAAAGCTCGTAGATACACACAAGGACACCAATGCCAGAATAGCCATCGGCAACCATAGAACATCTCATCAGGCCCCATGCTTGCATCCATCCATTTAATGGATTCGTCGCTTTTTTGTCAAGCACTACACTGTGCACTGCACATCCAGACAACCTGAACCATCCGCATCGGCCATCGCTGTTGCAATCGCTGCATCCATTGCAAATATTTAGTCAACGCACCATTTTGCCTTTTTCAAAAATATAGGTTGGAAGAGAGCGAAACTCCTTTGCTTGTGCGTTTGCAAAAGCAATTTACACTTTCAGAATCAAGCGTGATCAGCGATCTGATTAACTTGATGTAATATAAAACCCAGATTGGTGGCGGCTTGGCTTCCTCTTCTCTTCTGAATTGCAACTGTTCTTCTCTCTTCTCACTTTGCACCTCTTTTTCAAGCTCTTTCCAGCTTATGCATATAAGAATCGAAAAGCGCTCAAGCTCGGCTGCCGGTGCCTCTGGCAAGCCAAAGCCTCTGCTGGAGGTAGAGGTCGATGATTCGGCAACGGTCGACGAACTGAAGAGCGCTATTCACAAGCATGCCAAAAAGCTCTATCCTGATCGCCAGCGGCTGACAACTGCAGACAAGTCGGTTCTCAAGCCGGGTGAAAGCCTGTCAAAGCACGGGATTGGTGACGGCTCTGTTATCTTTCTCAAGGATCTGGGTCCGCAAATCGGCTGGCGAGCGGTATTTTACATCGAGTATCTTGGCCCTATCATCTTTCATTACTTTATTTACAACTTTTCGGAATTGATTTACGGCCATGCTGTTGAGCACAGCACAGTTCAGCGGTAAGCATATGCAACAGGGCCATCCTTGGCTACTATACATATATTGGTGGCTCGGATTCTCACAGTAGAATGGCATTATAAAAGAGGAAACGATTTACTATTTATATGAATTATCGGATATGTAGGTATGCGTATATTTTGACTATGGGTCACTTTATCAAGCGTGAGCTGGAAACCGCGTTTGTGCATCGCTTCAGCAATGGGACTATGCCGCTGCTCAATCTGTTTAAGAATTCTGGACACTACCATATTCTCTCTGGACTCAATCTGGCATATTGGTTGTACAGCCCAGCTACTGCCAAAGGTACTTTACAGGCAGCTAAACTGGGTGATCCCTCAATGCTGCTCTTGTATAGTGGCATTTTTCTGTTTGCCGAAGTATCGAATCTGATTACGCACATCACTTTGCGCAACCTGCGTCCGCCGGGCACTCGCATTCGCCGCATTCCGACGGGCTACGGCTTCAATCTGGTCAGCGTCCCCAACTACTTTTTTGAGATCATTGCATGGACAGCATTTACGTGCATGACTCGCAGCCTGGCAGCATTGCTATTCCTGGTAGTTGCAACGGCGCAGATGTATGTCTGGGCAGTCAAAAAGCATAAGCAGTATAAGCGCGAGTTTCCGGACTATCCAAAGTCTCGCAAGGCACTTTTCCCCTTTATTCTGTGAAGCGCAAGGACCGTGGATCAAACAGGATCATTGATCAACAAATTTTTTTTTGTTTTTGATTGCAAGAATTGAGTGCAAGCAGCTTCTTCCCATTTACATTGACAAGGCTATTATAATAAACAAGGTAGCAAGCAACTCATACCAAAACACTATCCAATTGCCAGAGTAAATTGGAACTTGACTAAAAGATAGAGTGAGAAAAAGCAGTGCAAGTATAACGGGCCTAAAGTGTTGAGCAAAAAAGAAGGCAAAGCGAAACGCGCCAATGGAGCAAATCGAGCAAGCAGTTCGATGTGCTCTGGATCCCGAAAGCACGCCCGAAGTCAAAACACAAGTAAGTAGACCAGCATACTGTCCTGTCAACCGGATTACTTAAAAGCTTTATATGTGCTGTAGGCAACACAGTATTGCGACCAGGTAAAGGGGTCGTCAGATGGATGGCAAGTATGCTTACAGCTATTTACCAAGGTGCCATCCCGTGGCCCTGAAACGCGGTTCTTTGCGCTTCAGGTTATAGAGGCAATGATCGCAGACGCAGGAATCCGGGGCGATGCCAACGGTGCAGCAGCAAAGCTGGAAACCACGCGAAAAGTCTTGCTAGAGTTTGTGGCTGCCAACTATGCAGGCGAAGGATACCACAGCGAGCCTGGGTTTATCAAAAACACACTGGCACATGCGATTACAATGCTGGGACTGGCAACTTACCCAGCACAATGGCCGGCATTTGTTAGAGACATTATTGGGATGGCTGGTATCCCTGATGCCACTGGGCCTATCAGCGGAGAGAGCGCCGACGGCATAAGTGCAAGCAGCCTGTGTCCGACGCTGGTAGACTTTATGCTCAAGTTTATGAGTTCGCTGGACGAAGAAATGGTCAACCGGACGGTGCCGCGAGGCGTAGAAGAGATGGCACGAAATACAGAAATCAAAGACGCGATGCGTGTGGCAGATGTCAACCGAATGGCTCATGCGTGGTACGTGGTACTGGCGTGTTTGTCAGGAACGCACGCAGATCTAGCACGGGAGGTGTTGCGGCTAATGGGGGCATACGTATCATGGATCGATATCAACCTGATTGTGAACCAGCCATTTATGCAGATTCTGTTTGAACTGCTGCGGGTACCATCGCTGCAGTGCGCAGCCTGCCACTGCCTCACACGAATTGTCAGCAAGGGAATGCGCCCGATGGAAAAGTTGTATCTGCTGCAGTTCTTAGGCATTGTCGATGCAATGAAGCAGCTGGACGCCGGGAACGACGAGTTTGCCGAGGAGGTCGGCAAGCTGGCCAACGTCACAGCAATCGAGCTCAAGTCTATTTGGACCGACAAGTCTGCGTCAGGCGAAGCGCAGGCAGCAGCAAATGGCATGTTGGAGCAGCTGCTGCCGTTGCTGCTGAACTTTTTATCTTACAAGCAGAGTGAGGTATCATCAACGGTGTTCCCGGCCATTAACGATGTGCTTGGCGTGTTCAAGAAGATGCAACGCGAGGGCGTAGCGTTGAACTCAATCCAGCAGCAGTTTACAACGCAGCTGCTTCCAGTGCTAGTCGAAAAGCTTCAGTACAGCGAAGAGTACTCGTGGCCGTCACCGAGCGATGCTGCCGTTGGCGACAACGACGGGTCGCTGGACGAAGATGACGATGAAGCGATGTTTGGCGAGCTTCGCCATAGCTTGCGGGTGTTTATTGATGCCATCGGACAGATCTCGCCTCAGCTCTACGATAACGTTGTGCTCAAGACGGCCAAAGATATTTTCCGCCAGTGTAGTGAGTATGGTATCAGCGCCGAGCGCGCGGCTGACGAGGGTGGGCAAGGCTGTGGACAGCTGGGGTGGGTGCGTGCAGAGCTGGGTATTTATCTAACGCAGGCGTATGGCGAGCGGCTCAGCAGCAACAAGGGCTTACGCTTTGGTGGCACCCGTTTTAGCCAAACAAACGGCACATCTGCCGGCAACGCGACTCCGCAGACTTCAGCAATCGGGTCATTGAAAGACCTGCTGACGACAATGATTCAGTCTGGCATTGTGCAGACTAGCCATCCAGCAATTGCACCTTTATATTTTGAGAACCTGGTGCGCTTTAACGGATACTTTGAAGCCGAGCGCGAAGCGGTGGCACCGGTGCTCAGGTCATTTTTAGGCGAAACCGGCATCCACCACCCATACAACTCGGTCCGTCCGCGTATCTGGTACTTTTTGCACCGCTTTATTAAGCAGCTGCCTTTACCAGCACTGGCAATGTATTCCAGCGACTTTATCTCGGCAGTGGTTAGTTTGCTTAAAATTAATGCAACGCCGGGCGCTGCTCCCGAGTCTGTTGGCGCCGGATATGGCCTATTCGATTCGCAGCTGTTTTTGTTTGAAGTGTGCGGCATGGTGCTGGCGCCCGCGGGTTTGGACGATGCAACGCGCATGGCCCTTCTGCAGCACTTGTTTGACCCGCTGTTTGCCGGCGCTCAGCACACGATGAATTCAAAGTCGGCTGACCAGATTCTGCAAGACCCGCAAGCATTGCTGCAGATTCACCATTACTTGACCGCAATTGGCTCGATTGTCAAGGGCTTCCCAGATGTGCGCGTGGACAAGGCAGCATCGGCCAGCACGCCAGAGCACCTCTCGGCCAGCACTGTGCAAGTCTTTCTTAAGGCTGCCGATATGTGCATTGCCATTCTTGAAGCTCTGTGTAGCAGCCGCCTTATACGCGAAGCCTCTCGGTTCACTTTGTCGCGCATGCTGAGCGTCTTGGGCGCCGAAGCGCTTCCGTACTTGCCGCGTCTGATCAACAGCTTGATTAGCAGCTGTGCTGTTGAGGAGCTGCTTGATCTGTTGGGACTACTGGGGCAAGCTGTGTTCAAGTTCAAGCCTTATGTGGCGCCAACTGCCAGCGAGCTGCTGCTGCCAGTGATTTCCAAGGTGTATGGATTTTTAGACCAGGTTGCACAGACCGGAGCATCAGGAACCGACGAAGCAGTGCTGCTGCAGGATCTGCGCAAGGCGTATCTATCCTGGATTGGAGCTATATTCAGCTCCGACCTCGACAGCATATTTCTGGCGCCGCAGAATGCCCAGCACTTGGTTACAATTTTCCAGCCAATTGCTACACAGCTAGCCACAGACCCAACCACCCCACAGAGCCAGCGGCTGGCATTCAGCGTCCTTTCCAAGGCAGTACAAGCGTGGCTGGTTGACCCAATGGGCTGGCATACGCTGGCCACGCTGACTCCGTCAGCTGCTGCTGCTCTCACCAGCGGCAACTCGGCAAGTAATGAAGCGACCCGTTTACGGCTGCGCCAAGCAGCAGCGCAAGCGCTTGGAATTGGCCTGGATAGCGATAGCGTGCGCGCGACTCGAGAGCAGTTTAAGCAATTTGTAATTCATTCAGTGCTGCCGGCATGCTTTGAAACTCCCACGCGCACAGGCTTTGATCTAAATGACGCACAGGCATCCCTGGTCGTTTCTGAAATTGCGGGTTTTCTGCAGATGACACTGCTTTCAGGGTCTGAAAATGTGGCCATTGGCGACGGAAGTGCTGCAGCCGCGATGACGGCACCGCAGCTGCTCAGTCCACCTATTGGCGGCGACTTGAGTCAGAACCAGTGTGCTTCGTACTTGTCCTCGGCGCTTTTGCCTGAGCTGGGCTGTCCAGCCAACATGGCTGCTGAGTTTGTGCAGGCTCTGGCCTCTCTAGACCAAAAGCAATTTAAAAAGTACTTTGTTTCCTTTCTTACCAGCAGTGGCAGCAGCGCCTAGCGGCATTAGAAAGGATGTTCTTTTTGGGAAAATACAGTGACTTTTACAATTGACATCAAGCAGCCCCCAGGCTTCTTTTTTTACCTTTGCTCTTTTATTTTGTGCTTTTTCTGCATTTGCTGTTTGCCATTTATTTTTTTTCTGGCACACGAGCCAATACTTTCTTTTTTCTTGGCCCTTTTACCTTTATATTTTACAATGTCGAAAAATATCCCTATTAGCAATTCAAAGGAGCAGCAGCAGCAACAAACAAACATTCCCATTTCAGCTGCCAACAATGCGCAGCAATGGGGTGCTGGTGGTAAGTATGCTCTTGCGAAATTGTTCTAGCATTTTGGCTAATCTCCTTATTAGGCAGCAGGGGCTTTACGCCTGGAAGCGGGTCCGGATCCTTTTTTGGCCAAGGCATCGAAGCGCCGCCAAACTCGTACGCCAACCAGCATATGATGCCCATTCAGGGCAGGCAAATGCCGATGTTTTCAGGACCTGGTTCTTTGAGCAACCAGGATGGCCTTGAGGTGCCGCCAAACTCGTTGGCCAACCAAAGCATGCTTCACGGCCGGCAAGGCTTTGGCAGCATGGGCACGGATGTTCCACCTAACTCACTTGCCAGCCAGCGAGGCATCCCAATGCAAGGCAGACAGGCTATGTCCAGCACGGGCACGGACGCACCGCCAAACTCGTATGCCAATCAGTCGCTTGCTGCTGGCAGCGCAGGCCATGGAATCTCCAACTCGTTTATAACGCAGAAGCTGTGCGGCATGGGAATTGTACACGAGCGGGACGAGACTGCTGCAGATGCCGAGGATGACGAAATGAGCGGTACCAGCCCATCTCAGTCAGGCAACCGTCGTCCTTCGTACGCCGACAACGACGAGATTTTCAAGATGGATTGAGAGAAAGAAAGGAGTCCTTTCCATACACTGAAAAAAAAATATACTTTTCTTGTATTTTGATGCCCAGGTACGCGTATGCGTTGCTTGCCTGGGGGAGACATGCTGCTGGGAGCATTTTTGCCCTGTTCGCTTTTGCAGCAAAAGAGATGGTTAATAGCCCCCCTCTTCATGCTATTGCGCCATTCTAGCATAGGGAGGCAGAAGCTTTCTGATAGGTTCTCTTCTCTCTTTTATCTATTTCTTGGAATTTCAAGCTTGTTACCTTTTTAGTTACTCGGCAGATATGGTTGTGCGAAAGCGACTGAAGCGAGAGAAAAGCGCTGGTAACGGCAGCGCTAGCGAAGCGACCAGTGTGAGCAACCATGCGCCTGTGTGCGAAGAGCTGCTGACTGGACGTACACCCGATGGGAAAGGTAAAGGCAAAGCCGTCTTGCTCTAGCCGGTAAAAGGGCACATTATATGCTAAATATCTACACTGTAGCGTTTGCTGTGCCCAAGACGCGGGACATGCTGCAATCTCTGTTTAATCCAACCACGCCCAAGACCACGTTTGACATGATCACGCTGGCTACGCTCAGCACCCACCTGGTAGTGGCTCTGGTGCTTCCGCTGGCAACCAAACGCGCAGTTCTTATAGCAGCTTTTGCTTTCTGGCGCCTGTGCTACAATTGCGGGCTGGGCTGGATTTTGAACTGGCAAAGCAATCGCCATGGCCTGGTTGCGCTGTTCAAGCGCAATGGCTGGCTGGATCCCAGCCGCGGAGACAAGATCTGTGCATGGCTGCGCAGCGAGCTGGAGGCAAAGATGGGGCCGGGATACTCATTTGAAAGCGTTCCGATCGAGTTTAACGTGTGGCTGCTCTACCGGCAGCTGGTAGATCTGATTCTGCTAAACGACTTTACCGCGTACTTTTTCTTGTGCAGCTGCTATCTGGGGTCTGCTAATGATTCTGAGCCCTGGCACGCGTTTTTGCGTATTGCTGGCGGGCTTACGCTGCTGGCATTTAACCTATGGGTCAAAGTGGATGCGCACCGCGTAGTCAAGGACTATGCGTGGTACTGGGGCGACTTTTTCTTTCTGGTTGAGCAGTCGCTTACATTTGACGGCGTTTTTGAAATGGCACCGCATCCTATGTACTCGATTGGCTACGCTGGCTACTACGGCGGGTCGCTGATTACCGGCAGCTACACCATATTCTATGCCAGTTTGGCTGCACACATGCTCCAGTTTCTGTTTCTGTCGTTTGTTGAGAATCCGCATATTGAAAAGACTTATGAGCGCCCGCCACTGGCTATTCAAGTGATTCAAAAGTCTCGCAACCGCCGCATGTCGACTGCGCTTTCAGACATCAGCGACAGCAACAAAGACTTGGCTGACATTTGCAAAGTGTCCATTCGCGAGCGGCCGACAAGCCTGTGGCATCCGGAGCTGATTGTGTTCAAGAACTTTGATCTGTTCCGTGCCTCGGACGTGCTTATTCTGCTTTTGCTGGTATACTCGGTCGGGGTTCCGCTGTGCTTCAGGTGGGCGTTTGGCAGCTCTCGGCTGGTGTTTGTGTATTCGGTTGCCCAATGCATCATTTGGATTCTGTTCCGGACGCTGGTTCTGGGGTTCTTGCTGAGAAAGCAGAGCACAAGCCAGCTGATTACTCGCTGGTACATCAAGCATGGCGGAGACAGCGAAGAGGCATTTTCCAGCTGGAGAGCAGTCTACAACACGACCACCATAATGACCTATGGCTCGTTTGGTCTGGTCGCCTTGGTGACTTACCATTGGGGCAGTGCCGATTTTGGCAATCTGGTGCTGTTCCATACGCTTGGTCTACTTTTGATTGCTTTCCATGTGTGGAGCTCGCGTTCTGTGTATGAGACGCTGGGAGATTTTGGGTGGTTCTATGGGGACTTTTTTGCCCAAGACTCCTCGATGCTCTCGCTTGCCCCACAAGACATTAAGCTCTATTACACAGGCATTTACCGGTACCTGAACAACCCCGATAAAGTCATTGGCCAGGCTGCGTTCTATGGTCTGGCGCTGATTTCTCGCAGCTGGACGGTGTTTGCGCTGGCGCTGTTCTTGCAGATGTGCAACTTTCTGTTCAACTCGTATGTCGAAACTCCGCACATGGAAAAGGTATATGGCGCGCAAGTCCACCGCGACTCAGGAATTGTGCGTACGGTTAAAAAGGCCGTCAACAAGGGCATTGGACAACCGGTATTTGTAGATGAGGTTGCGTACAGCACCACGGACTCGCATGATGTTTTGGACAAGCAATCCGACAACTCCAGTGTAGCTGGACTGCTGGCCAGTACGACCAAGCCGGTGAAAGATATGTTGCTGGAAACCAAGGATCTGCTGTCGACGACTACCGCACGGCTGGCTGAAAAAGCACTTCCTTCGGAAATTTCCAAGCTGTACCACCTTGATAACTACTCGCTGAAGCCTGTGCCCGGTGCTGCGTGGCAGTCCAACAAGAAGAACGCAGCCAACAAGACCACGTACTACTTGGGAGAGCCAATTCGCGTTACTTGGCAAGCTCCAATGAACCACTCGCGCCGAGACTGGATCGGTATATACCCGGTCACTGCTAACTTCTCCAACCAAATTACCACCAGCAGCTCAAAGGGGTGCTATGTATATATCCACCCCGATGAAAATCTGCTGGCTGAGATGGTAGCAGGCGACAGCATATTTGCCAGTACTGTCACAGGAGTATCTAAAAGAAGTGGAGTACTGTACGGAAGTGCACTGTTTAGTAGCTCGGCATTGCCATTTAAAGTGGGCACTTATGAACTGCGTTTGCACCACGGCGGAACTCATGCAGTGCTTGCTCAGTCCAAGCCCTTTGACATTACCACTTGTGCTACAATGGACATTGTGAACCTGCTGCATAAAGAGGATTCGTCACCTGAATCAGCTTTATCGTCGGAAACAGCTACAGATAATGGCGATTTGGAACAGCTGTCGCTAGCGCTGCTGACAGTTGCCAACAAGACGTTTGCGGTTACGGACTCGCATATTGTCGACTGCCGCGATACTCCGGGTTTGGATGACGAGGCACTTGCTGATGATACGACTGTGCAGACCGAGGTTATTGAACCGCTGGAATCGATCCAGGATCCGTTTTCGGTAAGTGAGGTTCTGGAAGAGAGGCAAGCGCGTCGTATTGGCTATGCTATCAGGGAATACTTTGGCGTAGAATTCTCAGCAGATGTGCTTGTGCATGCTGCAAAGCACGGCGCGACAGTACACGATGTAGCCAAGCGCATCTTGGAGGCCAAGCAGGCGCTGTCTGCGTATTCGTCAAGCTCTATCAAGCCATGATGATAACGTTGCTATAAATCTCGTATTGTTATTAAATTGAGTTAAAAGGCAGCAGCCATTGCAAGCAAGCCCACTACGCTACCGATAGCTGAGATTGACGAAGCCCCCGAGGTGGTGGAGTCGAGGCCATCAGTTGCATCACCTTCGTCCTTGCTTGATGCTTCATCGGCCAGCTGGACGTCAAAGCATGCGTAGAACAGCTCTACCTTGCCGTCAGTAGTGGCATTGTAGACAGCTTGAACAACGATGTGGTCGCCGCTCTTGAGGTTGGCCTTGGAAAAATCGATATCCGTGGTGTAAGTGTCAGGCTTGGGGACGGGGACTTCCTTGAGCAGATGAGCAGTGCTACTGTTCGTGACTGTCAGATCAGTAAAGTAGCTGAAGGTGAGAGTTCCTGTGCCATGGCCTGGGCGGAGGACAAATTCTGAGTTGCCTTCGACGGCAAACGTGGTGATGTTGCTTGTAGGCGTGTTTCCATTACCGCACGGCGCGTAGATTTCATCAGCAACGACGCCCGAGCGAGGCGGCGGGCTGATAATGGACATGTGCGCATACGCGCTCTGAAGAAGAGTGGCAGCAGCAGAAGCTAGAGCGAAGAACTTGACCATGGCTATCTTGATAAATTGGAGGTTGAGGAAAAACAAGGAAGGAAGAAGGAATGACCATGGAACTTTGGGCCGTTGGGCAGCCGCAAGCAAGCTGCAAATCGCTGTATTGCCTGTGCGTCTGCATGTGCAGTAATCACCAGCAGTGGGATCAGATCAGGCTAATGTAAACAATGCTGCACAATACTTTAGGCTGCTGGCACATTTTATTTGTTAACATCAAAATGTCGCAGGAGGTAAGGAGCTGGAGAATCTGCCCGGATGACCCAAATTTACGCAGGGCCCAAGTGTAATATGTGCTACTGAACAGCTGGAAAGGGGGTGTGCACGCTGTCATTTCTGTTGAACTGTGTAGACCGGAGCAAGCGCTGAGCAATTAAGTGAATTTAAAGAGGCCTTTGGGCTTTTCGATCGCACAGGACACGGGAAGATACCGCTGTCGTCGCTGGGCACGCTGCTGCGTGCACTGGGCCAGAACCCGTCCGAGCAGGAGGTGCAGGAGCTTACAGGCGAGCTGGGCTCGGCAGAAGACGACGGGCTCGACTTTAACCAGTTTGTAAAGATTGTCATGCGCCCGGGAGGATTCAACTCGGCAAATTCAGAGTCGTCGTTTAACGAGTTCGTGCAGGCGTTCCAGGTATTTGACCGCGAAAACAGCGGGTTCATCTCGGCGGGCGAGCTCAGATATGTGCTTACCAGCCTGGGCGAGGCTCTGACTGACGCTGAGGTCGATGAGCTGCTCAAAGGCGTGCCCATGGACAAGCACGGCAACATCAATTATGAAGAGCTGGTCAGAACTCTGATCAGCGCCTAATCCTTGTAGTTTTCTTGAGTGTCTATGCTGGAATAGGCATTTATATAAAACATTTAAATTCGTGGCTTGAGCAGGTAGCTCAGATTCTTGCTTGTTGGCTGGACTGCCTCCGGCTTTGCGCTTTCCTTTTCTCGCTTCCGTGCCGATTTCCAGGCCGTGTCCATCCACGCCCGGTCCCATGCCTCATTGAGCTCCCACTCTTCCAGAATTGAGGCGCTGTGCTCGTCCCAGCTCTTGGATACGCCCATTGCCAACTGCGATGCCGCCGGATTGTCCTGAGGTGCCTGTGGCACCCGGCGATCGACAGAGTCGGTATAGCATGTGCTTTGCAAATATGCCACCGGGTCTTTGATTTCAGACGCCTCGTCTTTCTCACGCGGGCTTGCCACTGCCTCTGATGGTGCTATGCTGCTGATTCCGCCTGTGCTTATGCTGGTAGGCATGCGGCTGCCCAGAAACTCTACCACTCCTTGCCCATCCAAGTTCTCTGCCAGAGACACTTGGTGTGAGCTTTGGGACGCATTGGATCGCATTGCCTGGCGAAAGGATGTTGCTGCTGTGTCTCTCTGTCCTGGCAAAAGTTGGCTCCCGGCCGATGCGTGGGATGTAGCTGTATGGTGCTTGCTGCGTTCAGCCATCCATTCTTGTGACATTGATGTGCTACTCTCTGCCTGCTGTTCTGATTTTGCTTCTGCCAGCGAGTCTACATTAAGGGTAGATCCGCCTTGTGTGGTGCTGCGAGCGATGCTACTAGCTAACCGTGTTGCTGACTCAGCGACGCGACCTAGCAGCCCAGGCTCGGCTAGCGGTGTGGCTTCTGGTTCCGTGGTGCTGTTGCTGCTTCTACGTGTTTTGTGAGGCAAACTCTGTTTGTCGGCATTCTGGCTGGTATTTTTGTCCATGTTGAATATGCTTAATATTAGATACGGAGAAAAAAAGAAGAGCATTCACATGATATGTGCGCGGTTTTGCTGCTTTCTCTTTCTTTATTGATTTTTGATAATGAGGCTCTACCAGCGCCGTCTGCTGTTGCTGTGCACAGTAGCAGCAGTCATGGTGGTGGTTCTGTATACCCTGCTACAAACCGCAAGCGTTCAAACTTTGCGCACAACAACGTCCATTTGGCTTACCGAGCAGAATATGAATCTGTGCCGCTTTTCCAAACAACCAATGCTATTTGAACACGGCAATGACCACTACTATGTGGTTTGGGAAACGACATGCACTTCTGGCACACCTCTGCTTGAATGGTGGGTTGACGACTCTACGCGGTTCTCTATTGAGCCCTGGTACCGGCAAATAGATCCTACCCATCATCGCTACACAGCTATATTCGGGCCAGCCTCCAATGCATCACAGGTCCACTACAGGGTCAACAACTACCGATTCTCGACCAAGCAGTACACAATTACTCGTCGCTCAAAGGATAGGACTCAGCGCGTGCTGGTCATTGCTGACAACCAGGATGGGCCGCGTGAGTTCAGAAAGATCTTGTCTAGCATCAGACGGTACTATGGCATCAGCAGTAACCCAGATACTGTGGTGCATGCTGGCGATACTGTTCAAGTTGCTAGCCATTTGGACGACTGGCAGCGACAGCTCTTTGCGCCTTTGGAAGATCGAAGCGATTGGCATCACATATCCCCCATTATATTTGTGCCTGGAAACCACGACCACGACAAGCGCCGCATTCCGAACAATAGCAACATCTACATGGACATGTATCACGGGATCAGCGACACAGATGGGCTTGGCAAAATGGCGGTAACCAACGGCAGCTACCACCGGTTCTACCACAGCGTTTCTATTGGCTATGCGCAGATGATCGTTTTGGATGCAGAATGTCCATCGCCGGAGCAAAGCGAGTTTCTACGACAAGAGCTGCAGTCGGAAGCGTTCCAGTCGGCACAGTTCCGCATTGTAGCTGTTCATATCCCGCCATACATAGAGTTCTGGAACCCATACGCATGGGAACATAAAGGCGAAAAACACTGGGGCGAACATGTCCGCCTTGAATACGACCCGCTGTTCCGCAAGCATAATGTCGATTTGGTGATATCTGGGCACCAGCACAACTACCAGCGGTCAACCGTGCAGCGAGCCCCGGATTCTGGTCTTTCGGGCACCATCACCTATGCTATTGTTGGCGGAGCTGGTGGCACGCTTGATCTTGAGCGCGTTGAGGACTGGAATATGTACAACACCACCTATTTGGGCCACCACTTTGTTGCACTTGATATCAGCAAGCATTCTTTGCGCTGGACAGCTCTGAATGTCGACGGCAAAGTCATCGATCAGTTCAAGCTCTAATATCTGTATTATCTATTCACGTGACATCAACAAGCTATTGCATCTTATTACTTTTTTTTTTGTGAGGGAGTGAGAAGTGCATTGGCTCCTCCTCTCTTTTTTTTTTCTGCTATTATTTTCTTAAAAAAGTGAGTGGTCGCGTTGGGATTCGCAACTTGATTCGCAGCAGCTGATGATGGATTCGTAATTTAGATGGATACACACTAATCTCTGAATTTGTAGACGAAATGGCGAAGGCAGCATTGACTGAGGTGGTCACTCGTGAATACACCATTCACCTTCACAAGCGGGTGTTTGGCGCTTCGTTCAAAAAGCGCACGCCCAAGGCGGTAAAGGTCATTAAGCAGTTTGCCCAGACCAACATGGGCACTCAGGACGTTCGTATTGATCCGCAGCTCAACAAGATGCTGTGGGCCCGGGGTATCAAGGCCGTGCCACACCGCATTCGGGTGCGCTTGGCCCGCCGCCGCAACGACGATGAGAACGCCACCGAAAAGCTGTACACGCATGTGTCGTATGTCCCCGTAGCTGACTTTAAGGGTCTGCAGACTCAGCAGGTTGACGAGTAGACAATAAAAATGACTTGTGTATTAGCTGCAATTTTTTGTCGGCAATGTCTTTATTGATGAGGTAATACATGGTACATTTCGAATAAGTGCCAGAGGCATACGTGACGTAAATAGAAAGTTGTGCAGACAGGGGTGCTCGTTCCAGCTAGCAGTGCAGCGGGGTGGGCGAGTATGATGCCCAGGCATGCGACATGGCTAACGGCGAGTCAGCACATATGCTTGGACTGGATGCGCGGAGCGGAGAGGGTACCCGGTACACGGTACCTGTGCTGCCAGCGTGGTAGCTTGGCCATTGTGGCGTGTGAAATAGAGGAAGACTAGCGGATTCTGACTGCAGCTTGGAAATGTAGCTGGCATAAGCTGTGTGGTTGGATGCAGGGACAGAGGAGAATTTAGCTTCGGAGTACTCCATATATCTGCATGCATCGGTGCTTGAAATAGACGGAACTGCGCTTGTATGTTTGGTTGTTGGCGCTTGGAAAGTGGATGATGCGAATGAATAGGGTGATTCTGTACAGATTTCAATAGAGTCGCAGTCAGAGATAGCTGTGCTAGGTTTGGGAGCACTAATTCCTGCTGCTGCTGCTGCTGTAGGCGCAACAAGCTTAAACAGATAATTTGTGCCCTGGTTATTATCCCAGAACTCCTGCCCGTCAACGCAATAGCAGGCACATAATGATATGTGCATAGTATGCTCTGCTTCAGCAATTGGTGCGGAAAAGCTGAAGCGATCCAGCCCTGGGCGGTTGCCATCTACGCTGGAAATGCTGCGCTGAAACACAGCAGGCACATCCTCAAATGTCTTCCATCCATCAGTGGTCATCCGCACAAAAATGTCCTTTTTAAAGGCAAGGTTGTGAACCTTGATCGTGCCATGCAACGAATTGTTGGCATAGTCCACAGTCTCCAGAACCACAGCGGAGTCTTCAAAGCACGAAAACTTTGGCATTGGCTTGCGAATAGGTATAAAACATGCTGCTGATGGCGGTTCTGAGAAACTGGATTCAGATAATTCAATAACGTTTGCGTCTTTGGCAGCGTTTATAGGCGGCTCAGATTTGCTGAACAAGCGAATGTGTTCTAAATCAGCGCCAAAGTATACAAAACGGGATTTTGTGTGCTGTGTAGCACCTCGTTTTAGACATGGCTGTAAGCGTTGGCCATTCTTGCTATAGATGGCTTTGGGCGGTTCTTTCCGTTCCTCGGTCTGGAGAATTAGCTTTAGCGGGCGTGAGGATGTAAGCATAGTGTGCGTGCCAGCACCACTGCCGGGCGCTGATGAAAAGTACATTTCTTGGTTTGCAGTAACGGTGCACAATCAATTATAAACAGCGATGCTAATGCCTACTCAGCAAGGAGGGAGGTTTAAGATGCGTTAGAAATGTCGTTATAAAAAAATAAGGTTCGGCGTCAGCTTGGGCGTGATGGAGGCTGTTCCTCAGATGTTGGGCCGCAAGCAAGCATATATGAATGATTCCGTGAACAAAACGATGCTGGTTCAGCAGGTATCAGTTGCAATCTTTTTTCTTTGCATTGGAGACATTTCCTTTTTGGGGGTGGCCAAATGCAATTCTTATGCCAAAAGCCCCCTATTTTTAACATGGCTGCCTTGCTGATAGGCCCAATTTTAACAACGATGGTCCTGCGATTGGCATCGTGGGGAATGGGATTGGAGGTATTGGTTGGTCACAATCTTCTGGATTTTGGCCGGTATCTCTGCCATCGATAGCGGCAAGTGCGGAATGATGCTCCAAAAGTCTTCTCAGGGCCCACAAGAAAGTGCGCGTGTGTGTTTGCTAGGGATTCGGTGCTTGTTTTGTCAAGCAACCGGCGGCGCAGCATGACACGGGCAACTCGGCAGTGGCAACAATTCACTCCCCCCGGTTCTGCATATGTGATACATAACGGATCGCAGTAGAAATATTTCAAATGCGGCATTGATAATTTGGGACTACGCCATATTTCGAATACCGGGAACTCACAAGCCTCCGCTAGAAGCAGCGAAACAACGCCACCGGCTACCGCCAAAAGGAATCTGCCAAAAACATTAAAGCAATTTACGTACAATGCTTCGTATTAACATGATTTTAAACCAAAAATAGCCTCTTTTGCTAGTGCTGCTTGCTGTTTGCAGACAATGACTGGCTGCGGCGGTACCGGACCGCAATTGCAGCTTGCTGCCACATCCACGACTCGGGCAGTGGCCGAAGCACGCCTGAAGCAGCGTCATTAGCTGCCATCTGCTCTGCATTTTCGCGTGCCTGTTCGTCGCCATGTTCCAAGTAGCTGCGCCAAGCACGCTCGATTACCGAGTCGGTGTAGGAGCGCTCGCGACGTGACCCTGTGCTCACATTCCGAACGACCTGGTGGGCTCCGCAATGTAGCGAATCTAAAAGCGGTTTTCTGCGTGCCGGGTGTCCAAGCGCCTCTATTGCAACTGGCTGGATCATCGGCGTCGGATCATGGTCTGTCGGATGCCCAAACCCAAAGTCTTTGAACAGATGTTCAGGCGCAATTGCAACGTCGTCGCAATTGTGGCGGCTCTCTCTGTAGCTGTGAGCAAGGGAGCGCATTCCGATGGGCGAAGAGTCTCTATGCTTCGCTTTGACCCAGCTTCCGGCTGGCGACACCGTTGAATTTCCATAATGAAGATACGCATCTGCTTCTCCAGCAGTGTGGCGCCTAGGGTATAGATGGGTCTCACTTGTGAGTGTGTGTTTCGGAGACAGCACAGCTTCGTCCGAAAGCCTTCTCCTCAATGGGAAACCATCTGACAGCGCAGTAACCATCGGTGATGTAGCAGGCAGGGTGCGATCTGAGGGATTGGGCGAAGGTAGCTGCTGCGTTGAGTAGTAATAGTTTGTAGTGTCGTCTGGGCGATAGTCCGAGCAATAGCTTAGTGGAGACATGGGGCAATGTGCAGGAGTTGCTTCAAGGCATGCTGATATAGTTGAGCCATCAGCAGCTACTGTCGCTTTTGGTATTTCGGATTGCTCCTGGCAAAGCAATGCAGCCACATCTGCATTGCCACAAACAGCTGCTACAGATACCGGCGTGTTTCCATAAGAATCTAAGGCATCTGTCCAGGCGCCGTTGCTTAGCAGGACCTCGATGCACGCAGTATGGCCATGGGCAACCGCAAGGTGCAACGGAGTCGCATTGTGGTATTCACGATACAGATCAGCTGCGTTTGATGGCGACTGACTGCCATCTACGTCGCTGGAAAGGCTGTGTGCGGTCTGCATCGAGTGGAGACCGGTGGTAAACCCGATGGGCGCGGAGATAGGGCCAACGCCAGTGTACTTTAAAAACGAGAAGCTGCTGCGGCTGCCAAGAGTGCGGTGGTGGAGCTTTCGCATAGACTTGCGATCAGGCTGTGCTGGAGTATCGGCAGCCTTGGCGGCTAACGAAGGCATGGTGCGAGCATTGACATCAGCACCGTTTTGCAAAAGAATTTCGATAACCGCAGGGTCGTCCTGCATGGCAGCAATGTGGATGGGCTGGAGGCCATCGCACAGACAATCTATGGGCTGGCCGCCCAGCAGCGCGTAGCAGATGGATCCGATGTCTCCTCTCGAAACGGCGCCGTGGAGCCCGAGATCGGGAGCCAATGAAGCACCCATGCGTGACGCTGAGTGTCTGCTCCGGTCGCTCATGCCCGGTAAATATGCAGGCAAACAAAGCGCATCTGGCGAGGCAAAACAAGGCGCACCAGCCATGCAGTACAGAGAAGCCAGCGCAAAGCAGAGCTACTAAAAATGAAATAAGAAAATAAAAATTTCCTGGAAAGAAGAAAATGCGATCGTTTTGGGGGGAGTGAAAATTTTTGAGAAGCCTGAGGCGCGTCTGAGCGCAGAATCCAGGAACCGGCTGCGGTGCTGAAAAGAACGGAGAAGAAAGAGCAGGTGGAATGTGGAATTGAATGCTAGATGCTTGTATGCACGAGTCAGGTGGGGAGTTGCAGAGAGCTTGGGAGCAAAGGCCACGAGCGTCTGCTTTTATACGCCGGACAAGCAGCCAAAGCGTAAACAGAAGCGGCAGCCGGGGGAGTTTGGAGAACAATGGCATTCAATGGGCGCATTGCGCTGAGCTCGAAGATTCGGAAATTGTGCGGCGGGCAGATTGTGCGGAGCCGGCGTGGGGGGAGCCGGCACCAGCCGCACAGTCCAAAGCGGAGCTGATCTTTGCACGGCCCAATCAGGATGCCAGCGGGAATAATCGTTCTTTCTTTCCTACTTATTTAGTTCCTGGTATTGTCCGTCCACTCTACATAGAAGCTCTGTTTATATCTAGCGAAAACCAAAACAGATGAGCGCTGCAACATCCGAGCCAATACAGACGCAGATGGCAACAGCACGCGATCGCATCGCAGGCTTTGGAGCCGGGATCGCATCGGGCGCAACCAAGCTGCTGGTGGGACACCCATTCGACACGGTCAAGATCCGCTGCCAGGTCGAGGGCGGGCACGGGCGGTTCCGCGGGCCTATCGACTGCCTGGTCAGCACGGTGCGGAACGAGGGGCCTCGCGCACTGTACAAGGGCGCCAGCATCCCCCTTGTAGGATGGGCAGCAATGGATGCGGTGCAGCTGGGCAGCCTGTCGAACTACCGGCTGCTGCTGCAGGGCGGCGATAAGGCGCGGCAGCTGACGCACCTGCAGCATGCGCTGGCGGGGCTGGGCGCAGGCTGGACAGTTGCGTTGGTTGCATCGCCGGTGGAAATTATCAAGATGCGGCTGCAGATGCAGTACGCCAGCAGCGGCCCGGAGCGGCGGTACCGCGGGCCGATCGATGTAGGGCGGCACCTGCTGCGCACGTATGGGCCGCTGGGGCTATGGCACGGGCTGCCGGCAACGCTGGCGCAGCGCTCATTCTTCTTTTTCCTGTGGGGGTCTTACGACGTGTACTCGCAATGGCTGCGCGGCCTGCGCATGCCGTACTCGGGCGGCCCGCCGTCTGAAAAGCTCGTTAACTTTGTGGCTGGGGGGATGGCAGCCAACACATTCTGGACGTTCTGCTACCCGGTGGACGTGGTCAAAAACCGCTATATGACGCAGCCCGATCCCAGCCCCATTCCCTTCCGCCGCATGTTTGGCCATGTGCTGCGCACCGAGGGCCTCAGAGGGTTTTTCCGCGGCTTTGTGCCGTCGTTTATCCGCTCATTTCCTACAAATGCCAGCGCTATTTTTGTCTGGGAAAGCACCGTGCGCGTGCTGCGAGGAGACGCGCGCCACTAGTTTGAGGGGGATTTGCCATGTGTATTTACCAAACATACTATCTAGCCCAGTGCGTTAAGCACCCTCCTTGCCGTCCGAGCCAGCCGATGGGTGGCGGCAGGCCGCTCGATTCGTCTTAGCGTGCGCGGCGCAGCATCGGGGATGCGCCCAATCAGCGGCGGCGCGGCTGGGCCCACGTGCGGGATCGTATCTTCGAAATCGGAGCCGTAGTACCAGCGGCGGATGTCCAGCTTGCAGTACGGGCAGCTGGTCGACCGCGACACCAGCCATGTGTCGATGCACATCAGATGGTACCGGTGCATGCACGGCAGCTCCCGCAAATGCTCGCCCGCCTCAAACTCTTCCAGACAGATGGGGCATGCGCCCAGCCCGCCGTCACTTTCGGCCGACGCGTGCCGAGCAATCTCCGGCTGCGAGTATCCGCCGGCCCAGGCCGCTGCTGGCCGCTCCGGCGTGTCCCGCTCCGGCGTCATATCCAGCGACTGCGTGCTGCGTGCGCGGTACATCACCGTCCCTGCGTTGGCGTCTGCGGTTGAGCCTCGGGAGGTGTCTGGCGTAGTGTACCAGCGCTCCCCCACGACTAGATGCCGTGCAGATGCTGGCGTAGCACTGCGGG
Source organism: Coemansia sp. RSA 1250 (assembly GCA_027578955.1). Taxonomy (NCBI): domain Eukaryota; kingdom Fungi; phylum Kickxellomycota; class Kickxellomycetes; order Kickxellales; family Kickxellaceae; genus Coemansia; species Coemansia sp. RSA 1250. The sequence goes on from JANBTS010000069.1 coordinate 48,377, forward strand.
ACGAGTTTTCATAGAACCGGAATGCTGCTGGAGCAGGCAGGTTGATGTCATGCGATGGTATGCGCTTCTTTGTGCTGCACCACACCTGCAGCTCTGTGGCCCCCTGGTTGCTCGCGAGGATGCTGGTCTCGGATCCGTACGACTGCCCGCCCGCGCCGTCTGCTGCCGAACACAGAGATGCTTTGCCCGAATCCAGATCGTATCCGCCTGCGTTTTTTGCTGCGTATGACGTCGTCTCGCAGCTGCCGGGTAGGGCACGGAAAGCAACTGGCGGCGAGCTGTATGTGGAAGTTTCGTCGCCAAAGCAATCATTGAGCGCCTGCGGTGAGCTTATCTGCAGCTGCCTCAGCTGCCGCTTGGGCGTAACCTCAAACACGGGCAGCATATCCAAGATGGTTTTGTTCAGCGTTGCTGGCGGCGCACTGGCTGCCGCAATGTGGTGTTCAATATGGTCGCCACGCTGCCGTCTGCGTCCGCGCGATACTCGCGTCATTGCCACTCCCAGCGCCAGTAGAAACACAAACACAATTGCTGCCAATAGCACAAATATTTTGGTGTCGCTGAGTGAATCGGAAGATCTGAGTGCTATCTCGGGTACTTGCGGTGCTCCTTGACCTCCACGTGCCATGCCCTGCAGTTCTGCTGTCTCCTGTGTGAGCACCGCAGTATGGCTACTATCTCCTGCATGAAGGCTTGGGTTCATTTGCACAAATGCCGAAGCCGGCGATGATGCTCCAGAATGTGCGTTCAAAAGAGCGCTTGCTACCGCCCATACCAACCCCATCCCTATTTTGAAGGTTCGCTCCATTAGACAAGGCAAATCCGGATAGACCTTCGTAGTACACCTTGGCAAATGCCGTTTTTTTATATATTGCAAACTCAAGTTTTGTGTTTAACAACCGGGTATCAGGCTCCTTGTATCAAACTCTAAAGGATCTGGAAATGGAAAAAAAAGAAGCAGTGCTAACTCCAGCAAAGCGCCAGTAGTTCCAGAGAAGGTGCTACCTTGCATAATGCCAAAGAAGCAAGATATGCATAGTTAGCAAAGGACCCAGAACACCACCATGGGTTTTAGAGCGCTGGTCACACTATATCTCATGCAACTTGCTAACTATAAAGAGCAAGAGTGAGACATATAGTAGCTAGATTCTTTAAAGTCAATATGCATGTTTCTCAAAGGAACTAGAACCACAGTTTTATTTTATATGATCGTGGTGGCCTAGGCTACTAAGGCGGTCTAATTATTTAGCGTGAAATAACTCGGTCTCGCTAGGAGCAGTATCAGTCAGACCAAGATGCGAGAGATAATTTGCATTGGTATCGTCGGTCAGGCTTTGCTTTGATCCGCTCTGCTTCCCTTTGGACTTGCCAGATGCGCCTGATTCACTTGTACTACTGCTTGTTGGCTGGAATGCTTGTTTCTCACCTTCGTCAATGCTCAGTGTATACATGGTTGGGGCGTTGTTTGGCTTAGAGCTTTCAAATGGCAGCCTGTTGAGAGTCGGAGCTATTTGCACCATAGACGTAGAATGCATGGCAATGCTTCCATCTGCGGCAATGGTGTGGCTTTGGCGACGAGTGCATTTAGATTTAGCAGCACCCAACGCCCGCATAGGCGCGGCGATCTGCCGGACCATCCGAAGCATTCCGTCTTTTATAGCATCAACTACAGGAAGATGTGGTCTGCTTTCGGCGAGGTAGCTGGAGGGCTCGGAGCTAGCCAGGCTGTAGATGCTTTCTTCAAATCCATTCATATCAGCTAGGATTTGTGGCCCGGAAAGCGAGCGCTCCAAGTCGGTCAGCACACTACGCGTGTCAAATTTGCAGAGTGGACACAGCGATGACTTGGAAGTGAGCCAGGGATCAATGCATTCAATATGGAAGTTGTGGCCGCACGGTAAAATACGCATCTTGGATCCGACCACAAAGTCATCAATGCACACAATACAAGTGGCAATTGTGCCCTTTAGACCAGAGTCTAGCGGATCAGCCCCGTTCTCCAGCGTTGACATGGTGTTTACAGAGGCGTCATTGTGACTGCATTGGCTATGAGTAGTTTTGTCTTGGCTTCCAGGCCTTAGAATGGCATCCAGCGGCGTTTTGCAGGCAGATAAATAGGCAACATCGGCCTCAGTAACCGTGCGCAGTATCAAGCGGTCAAGTGCGCAAGAAGGCAGCGTTTCTATTTTCTTGCTTGAGCTTCCATTGTCATCGCGAAGCGTACGATCGAGATAGCGCCGATGACGTGGCGATATGTGGAAGAACAGCGAAATGCAGAAGCCCAAAGCCAGAAGAACTACCAGCGATATCAAGGTTATTTCCCACACGCTCATCTGCTCGCTGTCTTCGTCAGGGAATATAGACGCAAAGATTGCCCGGAAGCGGTCGCTGCTGCTGGTCCAGGCTTCATCCAGCAGAGTAGCTACTTCTGCTCGCAGCGTCTCGCCATATTCCCTATCCACAGCCATGACAGGCATATTTGGCTTATACTTTCCTAGCTGAGTATGCAGAGTTGCGCTCATCTCAAGCGCGCTCTGAGAAGCATTGTAGATGATGGCGCCTACAGCTCCATCGTACTGCGCCTGCAAAAGCTTGGACTTTACCGGACAGTCATCGTCGTCTGGAATTAGCGCTATACGGATGTATGATTCAGCGAGTTCTTTTTGACTGCGTTTTATAGGTAGGCAGTGTGGAAGATCAGGCAGCGTATATACTATGCCTCGAGTGCCGACCATCGATCCTGCTGGCGAAGATGTCAGATGGGCAATTTTGCCTGTACTGCTGTCAATGCTGGTTGAGGCCTCTACCACCTTAATGATATCGTTGTCAATTTGCACCAGATCCTTGCGAATGCGTGCGCCAAAGGCACCGAGTGCAAGTATCGGCACCAGCATTGCTATCCTGAACATCAAGATCATTGCTGCTTAAAGTATTCTGAAAAAAAAGTAGAATGCTGCTAGTCAAGAAAACATAAGGCATGCTCGCGTGCGCTGGCCATTTGGTCGAGGAGATGAAATGCTATAATAAGACACATCGCATGGCCACACTTGCGGGGGGGTGGGAGAAGGACGGAGGTACCAAGCGCATCAGCGAGCAATGGCTACAGGCCATTCTCTCCACATTGTTCAGGATTCAGACATCTAGCAAGTGCTATTTTAACAAATAAACTTCTACTGTTTCAGGATCGAGTCCTTTTTTACAGATACTGCCAACCCTCTCCACATTCTCTAAAGCACCAGAAAAAATATCCCCCCACAGTTGCATTTTTTTTGCCATTAGGCATCCGCAGCAGCCACAGGCGATTTCGACAGAGTCTCTGCACTAGGCTCGTCAAACAGAGTCTGCAAGTTAAGGCGCCGCAGCTCGTTGTAGTTTTCGACCAAGCCAATGGTAGCCATGCTCTTAAACACCTCTATGACCAGCGTGAACCGGGCATTCTTCAGATCCACCTTGTGCTTGACATCCAGTGGTGCTGCTACAGCCGCAATCACTTCCTCGCGCTTAAGGTCGGCGCAGTAGCGGATATTGACCACCAGTGCAAAAGTTGTCGGCTCTGCATCCTCAGCCAAAAGCCTCTGCACTACCTGCTTGGAGTCTCTGACAATTGCATCAAGCCTAGATGTGGTGGTGACCTGGGCCGGGATTAGTCGCGAAGTAAACCTGGTTTTTCTCTGGCGGGTCTGCGCCAAATCAGCAAACATAAATTGTACCAGCTTTTCGGGGTCGATCTTTCGATGGCATTTGATGTATAAAAGACAGTCGACGGTAGTTGGCAGGTAGCGGAACATCTTTATCTTGGGCGACGACTGCATCTCGGCCAGCTCTCGTGCAATTTCGTCCTCAATGTCGCCCTCTCCTTCAGCAGCAGGCCTATCCTCCGAAGCAGCCTTCTCTGCTGCGATCTCTTCGTCTAGATTAGGATAAAGCTTGCCAGTGTACTCTTCAAGCAGATCAATGGTCTCTGCTGCGCTCTTTTTCTCTCTCCCACGTGTACATGTGACAAAAAAGCCCTTCATTCCTGGCGAAATATCAAACGAGTTTTGAGGGTTTCTGGCACGATCTTTCAAGTACTGGTACCGCTTGGCACGTTTCTGGTGCGGCTTCCTTGAGCCCGCTAGCTCTGATGGGCGTTTGCTGCTACTCATTTTGTTCAAAGAGAGGGGAAATCACAAGATCGGGTCCATGCTGCATTGGGGCTATGCAGGTCGCACAGACCATAAGCAAGCGATCGCTAATGGGATCATATCCCGTGCGCATCGGAGAAGCCCGATATTTCGTGCTGCGATTCTGTCGTTTTAAAATGGAGTATCAAGAAGCCAGAGAAACCAAGCTTTCTTTCAAGGGAAGCAAGCGAAAGAGTACTAAGCGCGAAAAGAAGCACAAGACGAAGAGAAAGCGCGATGACAACGGCGCAGCCAACAAAGGCGACGACAGCGGCTGGGTTCCTGTATCCTCAATGAGTGATCTTGAAGGACCACTTGCAATTTACTTCCAGGACGAATGCTTGTATATTCTAACTTTGTGTGCATCAGCGCTGGAGCTACAGTCCCTAGCCAGCGAAGGAACGCCTATGTTTGTCAAAGTCGATAGCGCGCAGCTGGCTGATGCTGAACCGTCCAAAGTCGAGCAGGTGTTTGTTGGGCGGAAATCAATACCCGCTAATGCGCCGTCTGAGCCAAACTATCTTTCTTTTAGATCGTGCAAAACTACATATCTATCTGCCGACCGAAGCGGTCAGGTAACTTGCAGCTCGGTTGCAATAGGCTCGTTGGAGATGTGGGAGCCTGTTTTGTTGCCCGAGAAGGGTAAGGGCGCCATTGCATTGAAGATAACACCGCCAGGCAGCGACAAAGAGCAGTATTTGGGCATCGAAGCAAACAAAAACTCACTCGACTCTGTTGCTGTTAACGCATGCTCGTCATCTATTGAAAGCGAACAGATCTTTATAGCAAAGTGCCAAGCACACTTTAAAGGCGGTAGTAACAAAAGAGTTTATAGTACATAAAAGTTTTTTTTTTACCAGGCATTAGTTTGCTGGAGAAAGGCCAAAGTATTGGAAGAAGCTGCGTGAGCCATACACAAAATCAAATACGCGTATGCACTGTTTAACAAGAGCTGTGATGCTCCACCAGCCTACAAGCTTTAGCCGACGGTTTCGCTCGCGTTCGTTTTGAGCTAGCTGAGCAAATGCGGCGCCAATGCCTTGCGTAATAAGCGTGTCTGCACCAGAGTCCCAGAAGCTCCAAGCGCCATCAAAATCGTCGGACCGCAGTCGGAGCTGGCACCGCATAGGCAATGAAGTGCGATGTGCATTCATATACGCAATGGTGGGTCGTACCAGCACTGCAGATAGCATCCCTCCTTCCTTTATGCCCGAGTGTGGAATTGCTGCTCGAATGTCGTTGAATTCCACCTGGAGATCAACATGAACAGCATTTGGGTCGCTGTAGGCAGGCGTGCTAGCTTCTAGATGGTCAGCAAGCCCACCGTTTTGCAATGCTTCTCCAATTTGATGAGTAGGTACTGGATTCAGCGGGCGGCTCCATGAGGATGTGCGCTGGCGCTGTTTCTCCAGTCGGTAATTGGATTCGCGCTCTGCTCGACGTCTAAGACGGTCATGCATTTTTTGTGCCACTGGAGAGTCAATCATATCCAAATGATACATTGCACGCACTAATGGATTTGGTGATTTCTCTGGATTGGTCCAGTCAGGAGTGCTCGGCAGAATAACTACATCTATGCTATCGTTTATGTCATCAACAATACGCTTGATGGCGGCAGCGGCTGGATCAGTGCCTGGAAGCTGAGTAGGAAATGCAATCAGCGCCGACACATTAAGTTTGCCCGAAGTGATCCAGCCAACAGGTCCTTCAACTCCAGAGTTTATATGATCGATGCCCAAGTTATCGATCTGGATATGAGTCATGCGCTCTCTAGAAGTTTCAGCATTCGAATGGGCATTTGAGATATGGGAAGCGTACGATGGAATTCGCTGATGCGCCCGATGAATTGTAAATAAGCTGCCATCGTACATGCCTACTATCGAGTTGGCATTGAGTGTGTCATATAGCAACCACCGATCTCTGAACCGAGGCAGGTTGGCTGAATATATAGATACCGTAATTTGCCGAAAGTTTTGCCATGGGTACACTGTCAGCAGCATGTCCTCTATTGCGAGAGCATCAAGGTCAAATCTTCCTGGACGGTGTGTATGGCGATGTTTCTCTGGGATATATTCAATATTTGGGTCCCACCATACCTGCCGCCGATCTACAACGCCGCGAATTCCACGCATTGAACACTCGCTGACCAGTCCACGGTCATCCATCCACCGCCATAGCGATAGCACCACGTCAATATGATCAATGTGCAAATCGTACATTGTAAAGTTGGTGTCTCGGCTGCCGTCAACTTGCAGCACCCCGTGTTCCGGACCACAGCGTATTTTAACATTTTTAAAGCGAATTGATCCATTGCGCCATGCAGGAGCTATAGCCGACTCGAACGACACTGTAATTCCTAGTGCCGACGATATCCACTGGCTCAGTTTATAAGCGATCCAGTCTTGAAATTGCAGTCTGTTCAGTAGCCAAAGAGCTACAGATACAGTTGTTGTCGTACCAATCAGTAATAGCATAGCTTGCGACATGACAACCCATGAAACCAAGGCAAATATGTCATCAATAGTCCATGGCCGCTTTTGATACGACCCTTTTAGTGCCCGATATAGCCGTGCTTTCAGTCTTGGAAAAAAGCCTGAAATCTCACGCAGAATATCTTGTCTTGTAGAAAAGTAGTCCATCATTTTAGGCTCAGGAAGCGCTCTATGCGAGCTAGGAGCAGAGATACGAAGCTTATAAGGCATTTCAGAAAAGCCAGAGCCAGGTTTCCCGCACGCCTTGCACTTGCTCCTGGCATCAGGTTGCTGGAACGAAGTGTAAGGTCGTCGATGTTCCAAGCTGTTGCTCTCTGATCTCTCTGAAGAAAATAATAGTGTAGCAGAAAGCAGTCCAAACTTTGCGAATTTGTTGCTCTTTAATCGAAATACGGGAATAAATGGCTCATGTAACGCGAAATTCGCTTTGCTATATGCATGACTGTATGCTGTCGATGGCCGATCTGTATGGTACCTTCTGCTTCTATGCAACGACAGCGGGCTCTTTGCAACATACGTATATGCGGGCTTGCCAGTCGAGTTGCCAATGCAAGGTATACATCGTATCAGAGCAGTACCGACGGCTGCAGTGTATAGCGATTTAGGTACAGTTCTTGCACCCAGCGTAGCATAGGACGCTACCGGCAACATTAGCGTTGGCACTTCAATGCGTAGTTAAATCAAAAGAAAAAGAGTAAAGAAGCAGAGAAAAATTTTCTGGAGATCAATGGAGTGCCCATAAACGATGCTCTCAGTAAGCACGTTTGAAAATAGCTGATAATGCACTGAATCATGCGAGATTTATAAACCCACTTTACTGCAAGGATCACACTGAGGATGTGGACATTGCAATATTGTCGTTAGTGCAGCTACCTCTATATATACTTGCGCAAGTCGCTTTTAGAATAGAACTTCTTTTTATCTACCAGATCAATTCATGTTGAAAATCAAGTTTATAGCCTGGACCACATATGGTGTTGTGTTTTGCGAACAACCACATGCTTGAGAGCAGTGTAACAGCAAGCAGCCAAAAAGATCCCTGCAAACCCCCATATTGCAATTGCTACAAACGAGCCATGTGGGCGGTCATACTTTTGGTAGATGGCGCCTTGAGACGGGTTTCCTATAAGTACGCCAATCGAGCACCACATATTCATTATTCCCATGGCAGTGGTGACAGCCTGCGCGCCAAATACGTTTGCCAAAATGAGCGGAGTGATTGATATAAAGCTTGCCGATAATGCGCCGTAGATGACCGAAAGCGCAATGTAAGCAGACATCTGATGAACAGCCAGCAAAACCACCAGAACCAGCACTGCGCATACATAGTATGCGACTGCAACGCAGTTTATCGGCCCTAAAAACATTGCAATGTATGCTGAAACGACTCTGCCAACTGTGCTTCCAGCATTCATGTATACAACGAGGTTGTTTGCCGCTTGGCGGGTTTGGCCAATTTTAATGGCTGCAGTTGGCAGGTAGTACCATGGAACAAAGTAACTAATGTTAACACACAAGCCTCCCATGCCTACAAGTATCAGGCGAGGATCTTTGGCAATAGCCATAAATCGCGTGCCTCCCTGAGGCACTACAAGTCTCTGCTTGTAGAACATGCCGGATGTACCACTAATGCATAGAAAAATTAGAGACAGTGCTCTGAGCGTCCATTTATGGCCCAAGCTCTCCATCATTTTTTGAGTGATTGCTGAGAATATCATACCGCCTGCGCCGCTGCCAGCAACTGCTATTCCTGTTGCCAACGGCCGAGTTTTGTCATGCCATTGCGCAGGAAGAGAAACTGACGGAGAAAAGATGCATGCAGCACCTAAACCAAACATAACCCCTTGAGTTACAACCAACTGCCAAAGCGCATGAGTAAATGACGCCAGTAGTAGTGCTGTGCAACAAATTGCAGTTCCAGATAAAGAAACTGCTTTAAACCCAAATCGATCTGTGAGTGGACCAGTTGTAACCGCACCACCAAGCATAAAAAGCGACATCATTGTTCCAATCCAGGCAATGGCAGCGGCTGACATTTCAGGGAAAATGTAGTTTATGTAGTATGTCGAGAATATTCCAAAGCTGTTGACAATTCCAAGCGTGCACATCATATTGAACCCAGCACAGGCAACGATTACCCATGCATATACCGAACCTGCTGGAGCAGTTGCAGTCTGGCTTTCATCTTCTTTCTCGCATTCCAATGGTTCATCATTTGAGCAGACATCTGACGTCTTTGAATCGTTGCACTCTGACATAAGCTCGGGTTTGCTGGAGTTGATGTTGGATTCATATCCAACGCTTAGTGTGCTGTCGTTTCTTGTTAACATGGCTAAAGTGTAAAGTATCTACAGGTGCTAGATTGCGAAATATAGAAACCAATGACAGCGGTGGTCGTCACTCTATATAAACAAATGCCATCTGTAACCTGAAGTCCGACACGCAGGGTTTGTTCAAAAAGATAAAGCATGTAAATGAGAAAACGGACTTTATGTAGAACCGTGCCATAATTTTAACCTGCGTTTTACAGCAATATAGCGCATTGCGAGCAGCACAAAGTACCTCCTGCTTGTTGAATGCCTAGTCTATGTGTGGCAAGATTCACAGTGCAAATGGTTAGGAACTGCACCAAAGATCTGCATCGTCTAGAATATGGACCTGGGTTGACATTGACCGATTTGCATACCAGTTCTAGACCCTGAGCAAGTACCGAGCAGAGGTTTTTAATTAAACAAAGGCAAAAAATACTTATTGTTTGTCACCAACTCCGTTAATAAAAATATTGAACACAAGGCGTAGTCACATGGATGCCGAGACAAAATTAAGCAATTTTTTCGGGATTCCAGCAAAAGTGCTTATGCCGCGCATGGTCAACTTTGTCAAGAATCTCCAATTCCTCAGATGACAGCAGCTGCTTTGTAACTACCAGGTTTTCCCGCAGATGATCTTCGGAAGAGCTCTTTGGTATGACAGCTGCGTTGTGTTGAAGCCCCCACAATAAAAGAATTTGCGCACAGGTTAGGTCGGGACGGCGTGCGGCTGCTAGACTCAGCTCAGGCAGCTGAGTGCTAGGTGGGAGTAATGCCGACTCTCCGAAACTAGCATATGCGGTAAATGCAATTCCATTTTCCTGGCAGTATTGTAAAAGCTCGGACTGTGGACAAAGCGGATGGAGCTCACACTGGTTTACCATCGGTAGGATTTCGGCATACTCTTTCATCTCTTCCAGATGCCGAATTGTATAGTTGCTAACTCCAATGGCACGAACCTTTCCCTGCTTATATAGCTTTTCCAAAGACTTCCAGCTTTCTTCCCGATATTTTCGATGTTCTGGACTATCTGGCGATTTTTTAGACACGCCTGGCCAGTGGATCAGGTAAAGATCAATATAGTCCGTACATAGTTTTTCCAGCGACTCATAAACAGCTGATTCTGCTTGTTCCAATCCCTGCTGCTTGGGCGCCAATTTACTAGTGATCCAGATGTCTTCACGCCGAAGCTTGTGCTTTTCCTGGGCAAAAATATGGCTTAATGTTTCGCCTATGGCAGCTTCATTCCGATATGCAGAGGCGGTATCAATTAGTCGATACCCCATTTCCAACGCCTGATGCACTACTCGACGGACTATCAAGCTATCACGTTGCTGCCATGTCCCCAGCCCAATAGATGGCATGGCTAGGCCATTAGATAAGGTTATAAATGAGCTTTGCATGGTAAAGATTAACAAACACAAAGAACAGCCCCTGGATAATTCTATCAAGTCCAGCACCAAACTAATTATGGTTCTATTTAGGGGCAAAGGTTTCTATTAAAACGCATTTTAACAGCCAAACAGCTTTGGCTATACCTAGTGGTCGTACCATACAGCATGGCTAGCTTTACTATTGGGCCACTTGCACCGCTTCATGCCGTAATGGATCACTACCCAGAGCATTCTTCCAGGGAAATCAATGTTATATATCTTAAGATTAGACAAAGATAGCGGATAATGGTAGTATATTTAGACATTATGTTATATGGACAACATGCTGCACTCGCAGCAGTATGTAAACAGGCTTTGTATCGCAATTTAATGGGCTGATCGCCGCACTATTTCCCTTGCCTCTTTGGAGCCCAGCAACTGTTTGGATCCTGGGATGCTCCTGTATTTTCAGAGTCTTGATTCGCTAATTCCACACGTCACCAATAAGTTAAAATAACTCATTGCTTCTTATATCGGTATTGTATAAAGCTAAAATTGAAGCATATGACTCGGAGAACTGGTAAGGGGAATGTGTATATCATGCTAGATGAGATAGTGCGGATATATGACATCAAGAGCACCTTGGATAAAAGTCAATGCACTTGCTAGCGAGCGTGAGTGCATATAAGACATAACAGGCGAGAATTGCATGTCTACTTGGTTTATTTTTCTAATACCAAACGACTGAAAGCAATCTGAATACGACTTATTCCACAAC